>JAVYIG010004311.1:0-47500 GCA_035222895.1 Strongylocentrotus droebachiensis | reverse complement strand
TATTCTATACACTTCACCTGACATGCATGCAAATTTTCGCGGCGATCAGCGGTGAAACGGCCGAGATCTTAGGGGGGGGGGGGGTCAAATTGACCCCCCCCCCCCCCCCAGTAAAAACCTGGTCTGAAATAGCCCAGTTAAAATAGGGTTAAATACTAATTTTTCTATTGAAATTTAAAAATAGCTCTCCATTTGCTTATTGGTCCAACCTGATCATGAATTACATAATTAAAATTTCTATCCTTTTCACGACACTTAGACAGATATCATTGTTTTTTTAAAAATAAGCCGAAAGAATTAGCCAATTATCTCAAATGATTTGAGGCATGCTACATCATAAAATAATCTCCATATCAGACATTAAGAGCCTTCTGTACTAGTTTGGCTAGGAGGGATTAGACCACCCAGGGTGGTTACTGACAGGTAGCTATCTCATCAACTCGGCTCTCAATTAACATAAGAAAAAGAGGATATGGGAGACCAATGGTCACTGATTAGGCATTGTTTTCTAAATAGAGGGAGCAAGTAGCTACAAGTAGTACAGTGTGGCTTTAAAAGAATGTATGATCTATTCACCTTCTTCTGGAATGCGATGAGCTCTGAAGCCAGGAGGTCGATCACATGTTTGATGAATACCTCACAAGTACATTTCAGCTGGTGATCTACATCTTTCTTGGAATCCACATAGTGCTCCGTCACTTGAGGTGCACCCTGAAGGCAGAAAGAAAATGTTTAAGTAAAAACAAGCATTAAATGGCATAGCCCTCAGGAAATAGGTTTCACAAACACTTGCTTACTAGATGTATAGAATGATTAAAAAAAATCAAAAAAATCAAATGCTGATGCTTGCTTGGAAAGGAGTTAGTCTTAGCAAGGAAATATGTCGTTGATACAAAAAGTAAAATCTATCGGTGCAATGGGGGCCGTTTCTCGAAACCGTCATAAGTCTGACTTCTTTGACATCCCATTGAAACGTGTGTATAGAATTAACACACATTTCAATGGGATGTCCACAAACTTAGAATTATGACAGTTTCGAGAAACTGGCCCTGGAGGCCAACTTATATTTCAGCAGGAAACTACAGCCAAACCCTCATCAATACACAGCATACAAACAAAACAAACTATGACTCCTTACAGTTGAACATCAAGGCTCTGTTAGTTTCTTCTTTTAATCAACATTGCAATAATCAAAAGTATTCATAGATACATGTATGTTCTTATTCTCATCATGGATTGGTGGGTTTCGTTTTAGTTTTGTTTTTGTTTCGTGTCTTTGGATTGATTGCATAATTATGTTATTGTATTTGTGACCCTGCCTCTTGTCAGTTAAGGAGGAAATATTTCTCTTCTTCTGGCAGAGGACCTTCGTATCTTAATAATAATAATAATTACAGGTATTTCTATAGCACCGTCTATCTAGAAATTCTATTCCTAGGCACATCAATTATTACCCTGGCTTTAGCCTAGCTGCCATTACAGCACTCCAGCATTTCAAGGAATTAATTCCTGCCAGGTCCCCATTAACCTCACCTGGGTCAAGTGTTGCAATTGAAAATTAATGCCTTGCCAAAGGACATTAGTGCCGTATCGGGGATCGAACCACAAACTTTGATTTTCTTCCACTGAAATGAAGAGAACTTGTTTTATTCATAATGATTGCAAGACCTAAGAGAAGTGCTGTAGCCGAACCGCCGAACCGAATGGAAGTTCGCCGAACATGGCACTTCCAAACCGAACCGAACCGAACACAAAGGCCTGGTTCGGATGTTCGGCAAAAAAAAAAAAAAAAAAAGTTTTTGCAAGCTAATAAACTTGTCATTTTGTACCTAATTTTTATGTCATGATTACTCATTTTATATTTACTTTTTTCCCATTTTCCGCCTTTGTGATTTATGCCTATCCAGTGGTGGGCGCGACTTCACTGGCGCCATTTAAATCCCAAATCCTGACCACGCTACGTCGCGATCGCAAGCCATGAACAAGAATACATGTGCGTGATCAAAATAAGTTCAGTTCAAACCCATTCAACAACAACAAAAATAGGAAAAATAGGAATTTTATAATTTTCCTGTTGAAAATAAAAACTTATAAAAAACAGTTACTGACGAGCCTGATCGAGTCTCTATTCAAGATGGCAGCTTTCATGACTCTAACATTAGACAACAACCGTCTCGGAAAATCTTAAAAAAATATCATTTATTGACAAATTGAAAACATGAATCTTTTAAAATTGAAAATAAAACACGATTCAAGACGGAAATACGAATGTAAGTAGTATTTTTCTTCACAAATAATTACGTTTAGAGCAGTTTTTTAATGTGAAATTCGTGCTGGTCGGAGCAGTGTGCAGAAGTCCTCCGTGCTGGTCGGGCCCGGCAGGCCGGCCGGCCCGCCCAGTGCCGACCGCCGTGGCTAGTATAACACTGCTTGCTATTATATTACCGAACCCCGAACCGAACCAAGTTCGGGTGAAAAATTGCCGAACTCTGCGAACCGAACCGAACCGAACATAGCGTCTGACTTACAGCACTACCTAAGAGACATCGATCTGATGAAGCTTGTATAGAAATAACACGAAAATTCAAATCATGATGTATATTGAGGACATGATCTCGGTGTAAATGAGTTACGACTCTTCAGACTCAGAACACACCATATACACAACCCGGGTTCTCAAGACTTACCTCAAAGAGGAATTCCAGGAAGGAATTGTTGCTACTAAGGACAAACAGACCTCTCGGTTTCTGGAACATACCATATGCAGCAGCTGAAAAATAAAGTAAAATTTAAAAAAATTGCAGGCATTAAAGAAATTGTTCAAAATTTCACTCTGTACAGCTTCTTTAGTCGACCGGTGGAACAAAAAGGGAACTTCCACTGTCAACTTGTGACACATGTACAGTGTACCTACACTCTTTACTTAATACATTGTGGCAGCCCAGATTTTGGATCCATAGCGAATAAAGATGCCTGTTTGTTTTCAAATAGGATAAAATACAGGGGCATAACAATGCTATTCACACATCACTTACATACATGTACAGGTGTAGTATTTGAAGCAGATCTGTTAAATATGGTATACAGGCATGGAACCTCACACATACAGAGCAAAATATTTATATTTTTGATAACTGGTCCCTTTTATACATGTAGAGGCATTATCTTTCGATATATATCATTATTTTTATTATTATATGAATAACCCCCAAAACGGCCTAAAAACCCTCCATCCGGCAGGCGGAGGGCGATGAAAAAGGGCTTTTAGGCCGTTTTTTGGCTATTCACATAATAGTAATAAGAAGAATATAACTTAATGATAACTGGTCCCTTTTATACATGTAGAGGCATTGTCTTTTGATATATGTCATTATTATTATTTTTATCATTATTATACCAAGCTTTTCCCATAAGGCCCAAAGCGCTTTATGACAATTTAAAATATACATGTAATAATAAAAACAATCTAACAACTACAAACTGAAAACAAGATGTGTTTTTGAGGCCTTTCTAAAGGTAACAACTAATTTTAAGTGGTAGATCATTCCAGTATTTTGAAGCAGATACAGTAAATGTCCTATCACCGGCTAATGTGAGGTAACTGAATATGTGAGACGGAGAGGATCCCTGGCTGACCTCAATGCCCTGGAAGCCATATCTAAATTTAAACAGGTATCTAAATATTGTGGAGCTTGGTTATTGAATATTTTGTAGACAAACAAGACTAATTTAAAATTTATTCTTTGTTTCAAAGTAAGACAGCGTAATCATATGATCTCAAGAGTGGCTAAGATGGATGGTCCCTAGAAACCTGAAATATCAATCGGGCTGCCCAATTTTGTAGCCGTTGCACACAATCCAATTAATTGCTATTCAAGATAGAAATGTTTCATCATACATGTAAGAATTGCACTGCCTCACCTTTCAATGTACTGAAATCTAATCCAGTCTCTTTGATGGAGAATTCCACCTGGAATGGTGCGATCTGCTCTCTGAGAATGAGTAGATGCTTGATCAAGAAGAGTTGCCCATTGAGCTGGGTCTGTGATACAAACAAGAAAGAGTCTCCACTCAAGTGATGAACAGGGGCTTGGAAGACAATCATGAGATGTCTTGCTGAAATCATTCTAAGGCCTTGTTCAGGGAGGCGTTTCACAAAACTTGTCATCAGTGACAAATGACAGTTTTTGTTATAAGCTACTGAAATCCTTGCTTCTGATTGGTTATCAGCAGATTTGTCACTGATTTTTGTCATTTGTCATTGAAAAAAGGCTTTGTGAAACAGGTCCCTGATATGACACGACTGACTGCGACATAAAAGAGTGCTAGGCTTTACATTTCTGTATCTTATAACACAGAGCTCAGTGAATACGCACAGGTCCTTTGCTGCACGCAGTTGCCATTCACTAACACGCTTTTTTTAATGTGACGTTTTTTGCGGCGGTTTACCTTGGCATATCTGAACAAGCCTTTATAACTCAACATTGACACCAAAAACAATACAGTACAATATTAGCTCATTTTCTGATGGATTTATCATCAGTTTATGGTCTAATAGCCACTGAAATGTGGACATAAGATCTTCATCATCATCATCATAACTTCATCCAATGAACCCTCAACTTTCATAAAAAGCTTGCTATGTATGCTATTTCCTTTTCAAATTCAAGTACTTTGGTTTTCTCATCAGATACACTATAGGTCCAGTGGTTTATATGTAGTCCATAAACCAAGAAATCTAGGGTTCAAACCAAATTTTGGACTAATGCCTTTGGGGAATGCATTCATCCTTAATTTTCCATTCCCTTTATAAAGACTCCAGCTGTCGGACCAATGTATGCTTAAATGCAAGCATTTTGTAGGAACAAGAAAAACGCTATTTATCTATTTATAAAAATAATAATAATCTGGATTTATATAGCGCTTCATACAGAAAACCGGCTCTAAGTGCTTTACAGATATTATTATGCCGGTCATCAGATTAATTTACGCACAATGTGCCCAATCTCCATTCCCTGGGGAGTATTACTACCATATGGTCACTGTGAGGGCATAGGCAATAACTAACACAAATGCTTTCGTCATCCTACCGGGTCCCCATTTCTCTCTTGGATATTGAGTGGCGTATGTAGATTAATGCCTTGCCAAAGGACATTAGTGCCGTGTTGGGGATCGAACCACGACCTTTTAATTTCAAGTCAAGTGCTTAAACCACTCAACTACAACACTTCTACACAATGATGTAGTTAATGATGTTCTTACAGTTCCTGACGATCCTAACACAAGTTCATCCTTTTTTTGCTATTCAACTCCTTCTTTGCCATTTCTTTGTATTGATTTCTATTGTCAAACATATTATAGCATATTTTGTCAAAAGGACATAAATGACAATTTCAATCAATTCAAATGAAAATAGAGTTTCTACCTTTCTCTTAGTGATGCCTTGACAAGCCACATTGAGAGAATGAATACAGGACTGAAGGATCTCTTGTGATAAACCTTGAAAGATGGATTTCTGTAAATAAATAATGACAACATTCATTTAAAGGTAGTTTTGCAGGAAGTAATGATGGACAATGAAATGTCACAGAAACAAAGGAAATATAACTGATTGCTTGAGACTGTAAAAAGGGCCTGTTTGCCAAATGTGTTATGAGAAAAAAAAGGAAAAAAATCTGAATAAATTACTCAATCTACTAGAGACATGAGAGTCCCATACATGCACAAGAGTGTCATGCATTTTCCTTCTCTTTATGGGATTTCCCACAATTTTCTGTTAGTTCTTTAAATTTGGCTTGCAATCATAAGTGGTTAGAAAATACAAAAGTTGAATACCATAACTCAAGATTGTTCTTTTAAGTTCCTTGACAGTTAATTTAAACTGGCTCTTTCTACTTAAAGAAGTAACATTTGAAGCTCATTCTCTGAATATGGTACATGTATAGCCATATGGAACCTCCAACATACAGAACAAAACTTCTTTTGGCGATTGGTACTTTTTAAAGTTTATCTGTACTAGTTTATAGGAGGGATTAGACCACCCTACAAGGTCACGGATTAGGCATTTTTGTCTATATAGAGGGAGCAAGTAGCTCTACAAGTAGTACAGTGTGTCTTTAAGATTTCCAATGTTAACAAATTCTCATTTCTCAACTTTTTCCAACATTTGCATTGACCATTCCTTGATACTATTGAAACAAAAAATAGGTGAGATTGAATTGTCTTCTGACTCTTATGACTTCCTTCTTGCGCATGGGTTTGAGTCCCATGCTGAGCAGGAAAATCATTGTTACCGTGTTGCGTGCCCTTCCCCTCTGTTATTGAGGCAGCCTCAAGGTTCAGGGGAAAACACTCTGTTCTTAGGACAGAATGGTAACTGAAGACCTTGTTTGTAGGAGAGTCGAACCCTATGCACGTTGATACGCTACACTTCTCGCAAAGAGTAGGGTGTAATGCAGGTGTGTGGAGTGCCTGCAGACACAACTGGTAATCTACATACAGATCTTGGTGATAGGCTGCCGAGCCCTTTGAAGATGAACAGCAGAATAAGGTTTAAAGGACTTACGTCTATACACCTGTAGAGCTTGGAGAGGCACACCAAGGTTCGTCTGACTGTAGGATACCACATACCATGTAGATCAGCAGGAGAGAGGGAAGCATTGACATGGATGGTAGCAGTGCCTGCACCAGAACCTAGGGTGATGATGGACAAACAGTGCTAAGGTGTTAAAGCAATCGAAGAAAAAAAATGCAATACATAGATGCACTTATAAACATGAGACCTTCGCCATAATTACGACGTTGTCTGTTCCCCAAGGAAGCTGCCATTTTGTTGAAATTTCCCTTAAAAATTCCTGGGTTGTGACGTTTCGCAAGGAAAACTGATGTAGCGTGCAGTGCGTGCGTTATATATGCAATACACATCAAACATGGTGTAATGCCAAGTGTTTGGTTGGAATAATTGTTCCTCGAAAACCAAGGGGAAATTGTTTCATCAGTTTCCAGACCAACGCAATCACAATAAAATATTCAAACTATAGGTAGCAGCTCTTAAGATGGAGAAATTTCTGGACAAAAAGTACAAGTACAAGTACAACAAGAAAAACGGTGTGATCTGCAGTGATCATTTTACAGTTTTTTTTACAGCAGGGACACGTACGTACGCTATAGCAGTTGAATCCATGCGATACGTCACAGAATGGGTCATGTGCAAACACAATGGTAACGTTCTGAAAATTCTCAGAGCCATGAAAGACGAAGGATTTTGAAGGAGAGTTGCATCCTCCCTTTGTCAAATGTGTGATGTTTTATATTTTTCAGATGTTTTAGGTGGCCTACAATCTGAAATTAACATGCTGTTTGAGGTTAATTCCTGTTTAAGTAAATCCAAGTTCCAACTTATTTGATTAAACAATGCCTGGAGTAAAAGTAGTCTAACTGAAGACCCTGCTTACCTATAGGTGCCATGACCGTTGACCTCATACCCTCAGGGGGCGTGGTCTGACCGCTCATCAGCGCTGATCCTGATTGGTTGAGAGCCGCTACCTCATGACTCGTCGCTGATCCAATCGAATCACCGGAGCTCCGTCGTGAATCATTCGCCCTTTGCTCTCGCAGGCTCTCTGCTATGCTCTGTGTTCAGAATAATATTGATGATGATAATAAGAATAGAACGATAGTACTGCAACTTGTTTGATACTAGCAATTTCATATTTGTTGGTTCTCATTGAGGGCTATCCAAGTTTACTTTTGATCAATGCACCTCACAATATTATGATAAACTCCAGTCACTGGATTCATAAAAACCCTTTAAATTGTCAGTCATTTTCAACCACCCAAAGGTTGACTTTGTATCGAATATTCTTGGACAAAAAAAATTATGGATACCTGTGCAAACAACAATGAATAGGTACAAATTAAGTTTGGTGTGACAATAAAACAACAACTACAATGTTATCAACATGGAAGCAACATGACCAACAACCCCAACAACAACCACTACAACTATATGGTCAACAACAACATCAACAACATGAACAACAACCACTACAACTATATGGCCAACAACACCATTAACAACTACAACCACTACAACTATATGGTCAACAACAACATCAACAACATGAACAACAACCCCAACAACAACCACTACAACTATATGGTCAACAACAACATCAACAACATGACCAACAACCCCAACAACAACCACTACAACTATATGGTCAACAACAACATCAACAACATCAACAACAACCACTACAACTATATGGCCAACAACACCATTAACAACTACAACCACTACAACTATATGGTCAACAACAACATCAACAACATGAACAACAACCACTATAACTATATGGCCAACAACAACATCAACAACATGAACAACAACCACTATAACTATATGGCCAACAACACCATTAACAACTACAACCACTACAACTATATGGTTAACAACATCAACAACAGCAACATTAACAAGCACAATCGTCCTACCTCCATCATTTCTAGTTTCTCCGGGTATGCTAGGTCTCCTGAAGCTGGGTTGTAGTTGAGGATATCAGATTTGATGTAAACACTTGACCTGTATACCAACCGCTCCTGGACATCTTCTAGCATCTGATTGGCAACGGCAGCAAAGGCACCCAGTTCATTTGCTGGATGGAAAACAATATCACATTTATTACATCATGTAGCTTTACTTCAGCTGGAACTGCCCAAATAGACGGAAAACAAATTTATTACAGCCCCACTGCACTACTTATAGCTACTTGCGCCGGGTGTGTATATACAGCCAGCGATGCCTAATTGGTGACCATTGGTCCCCTATGGTCCCCTTTTTTTAAATGTCAATTGAGAGCTTATTTGATGAGATGAACGCCTGTCAGTGACCTTGCAGGGAGGTCTAATTCCTCCTGGCCAAACTAGTGCAGTGGGGCTTTAAGGTTTCTAAACCAGGGGCACCTAGTTCACTCGCTGCATGTTCGTCTGCTTTACTTTCGTATGTATTTTGAGAAACGAAAGTAAAATAATTTTAATGAAGATTACGTCAACAAGGGCTCCTACGTCTATCATTGGATGAAAAACAAAATGAACTGAATTACATGTAGCGCTATTTCAGCAATTTGAGTGCTTGAAATGAATTAAAATAAAGATTACTAAAGATTAAAACAACAAAGGCACCTTATTTATTCACTTGATGCTGTACATAATTCATTCATTTTTTATTGATTCATATTTGTTATCGGGTCTATTAACCACACTTCAGTAGTAATTGCCTAAACAGAAAACAAAATATTATCAAGAAAGATTACTACTGTAACAGCAACTGCACCTAGTTTATTAATTTAATGAAAACGATATCAGGTTATCAGGATTGCTTCAAGCTACATGTAACACACTTCTAATCATAATTCATACATGGACATTTCTTTATGATGCTTTTAAATGTGGATTATTCAAGCTTACTTTATATTTAAAGGTAAAGACCAGTTATGGTCATGCGATTGCATTGTGAAAGAAACGTTGTGGAATCGATCAGAAAAGGTTGATCATCTAGCATATAAGTATTGGTGTGTACTGCAAGGTTCTGGAATCATCAAAATGATAAGAAATTTGGCCCAGTCTTCGTAAAGTTACAAGCACTGTACACAGAAAGATGTACATGTATATGGGACTATACGCACACGTGCGCGACACGTGCGTTTATCTCTCATAGACCATGTAGATAAACTAATTTACCAAATATATCAATAAGTAGGCGGTTTCCCGGAAAAATTGTTATCATTATGTATTAGTCAAAACATATTCTTTCACATGATTGGTAATAAGAGCTTCCATTTCATTTTTTGAAATTGGGGCGTTTCCAATACTGGTCTTTACCTTTAAAATGTACAAGTTCAGGAAAATTTGTATACAATATTTTGTAGAGATGAGTAAAATAAAAAGTTTATAATAGTCATCACTGAAGTGTAAACATTCTGACATTGGAAGCAATCAAGAAGGATTTTTGCTAGACTTACGATTAGCTTGAACATGATCTTGAAGCATCTCTGTTTTGAGGATACTACAGAGCTCAGCCAGGGTTTCAAGGTGGTTGATATGGATGATGAGAGGACGAAGAACATCGTACAGACTCATACAAAGCTGCTCCAACATTGCACTAGGACAAACAAACATGAGTTAATATCATCGTACAGACTCATACAAAGCTGCTCCAACATTGCACTAGGACAAACAAACATGAGTTAATATCATCGTACAGACTCATACAAAGCTGCTCCAACATTGCACTAGGACAAACAAACATGAGTTAATATCATCATACAGACTCATACAAAGCTGCTCCAACATTGCACTAGGACAAACAAACATCAATTAATATCATCATACAGACTCATACAAAGCTGCTCCAACATTGCACTAGGACAAACAAACATCAGTTAATATCATCATACAGACTCATACAAAGCTGCTCCAACATTGCACTAGGACAAACAAACATGAGTTAATATCATCATACAGACTCATACAAAGCTGCTCCAACATTGCACTAGGACAAACAAACATCAGTTAATATCATCATACAGACTCATACAAAGCTGCTCCAACATTGCACTAGGACAAACAAACATGAGTTAATATCATCGTACAGACTCATACAAAGCTGCTCCAACATTGCACTAGGACAAACAAACATGAGTTAATATCATCGTACAGACTCATACAAAGCTGCTCCAACATTGCACTAGGACAAACAAACATGAGTTAATATCATCGTACAGACTCATACAAAGCTGCTCCAACATTGCACTAGAACAAACAAACATCAGTTAATATCATCGTACAGACTCATACAAAGCTGCTCCAACATTGCACTAGGACAAACAAACATCAGTTAATATCATCGTACAGACTCATACAAAGCTGCTCCAACATTGCACTAGGACAAACAAACATCAGTTAATATCATCGTACAGACTCATACAAAGCTGCTCCAACATTGCACTAGGACAAACAAACATGAGTTAATATCATCGTACAGACTCATACAAAGCTGCTCCAACATTGCACTAGGACAAACAAACATCAGTTAATATCATCATACAGACTCATTCAAAGCTGCTCCAACATTGCACTAGGACAAACAAACATCAGTTAATATCATCGTACAGACTCATACAAAGCTGCTCCAACATTGCACTAGGACAAACAAACATCAGTTAATATCATCATACAGACTCATACAAAGCTGCTCCAACATTGCACTAGGACAAACAAACATCAGTTAATATCATCATACAGACTCATTCAAAGCTGCTCCAACATTGCACTAGGACAAACAAACATCAGTTAATATCATCGTACAGACTCATACAAAGCTGCTCCAACATTGCACTAGGACAAACAAACATCAGTTAATATCATCGTACAGACTCATACAAAGCTGCTCCAACATTGCACTAGGACAAACAAACATGAGTTAATATCATCATACAGACTCATACAAAGCTGCTCCAACATTGCACTAGGACAAACAAACATGAGTTAATATCATCATACAGACTCATACAAAGCTGCTCCAACATTGCACTAGGACAAACAAACATCAGTTAATATCATCGTACAGACTCATACAAAGCTGCTCCAACATTGCACTAGGACAAACAAACATGAGTTAATATCATCGTACAGACTCATACAAAGCTGCTCCAACATTGCACTAGGACAAACAAACATGAGTTAATATCATCGTACAGACTCATACAAAGCTGCTCCAACATTGCACTAGGACAAACAAACATGAGTTAATATCATCGTACAGACTCATTCAAAGCTGCTCCAACATTGCACTAGGACAAACAAACATGAGTTAATATCATCGTACAGACTCATACAAAGCTGCTCCAACATTGCACTAGGACAAACAAACATCAATTAATATCATCATACAGACTCATACAAAGCTGCTCCAACATTGCACTAGGACAAACAAACATCAGTTAATATCATCGTACAGACTCATACAAAGCTGCTCCAACATTGCACTAGAACAAACAAACATCAGTTAATATCATCATACAGACTCATACAAAGCTGCTCCAACATTGCACTAGGACAAACAAACATGAGTTAATATCATCATACAGACTCATACAAAGCTGCTCCAACATTGCACTAGGACAAACAAACATGAGTTAATATCATCATACAGACTCATACAAAGCTGCTCCAACATTGCACTAGAACAAACAAACATCAGTTAATATCATCATACAGACTCATACAAAGCTGCTCCAACATTGCACTAGGACAAACAAACATCAGTTAATATCATCATACAGACTCATACAAAGCTGCTCCAACATTGCACTAGGACAAACAAACATGAGTTAATATCATCATACAGACTCATACAAAGCTGCTCCAACATTGCACTAGGACAAACAAACATGAGTTAATATCATCATACAGACTCATACAAAGCTGCTCCAACATTGCACTAGAACAAACAAACATCAGTTAATATCATCATACAGACTCATACAAAGCTGCTCCAACATTGCACTAGGACAAACAAACATCAGTTAATATCATCATACAGACTCATACAAAGCTGCTCCAACATTGCACTAGAACAAACAAACATCAGTTAATATCATCATACAGACTCATACAAAGCTGCTCCAACATTGCACTAGGACAAACAAACATCAGTTAATATCATCATACAGACTCATACAAAGCTGCTCCAACATTGCACTAGGACAAACAAACATCAGTTAATATCATCGTACAGACTCATACAAAGCTGCTCCAACATTGCACTAGGACAAACAAACATCAGTTAATATCATCATACAGACTCATACAAAGCTGCTCCAACATTGCACTAGGACAAACAAACATCAGTTAATATCATCGTACAGACTCATACAAAGCTGCTCCAACATTGCACTAGGACAAACAAACATCAGTTAATATCATCATACAGACTCATACAAAGCTGCTCCAACATTGCACTAGGACAAACAAACATCAGTTAATATCATCGTACAGACTCATACAAAGCTGCTCCAACATTGCACTAGGACAAACAAACATCAGTTAATATCATCATACAGACTCATACAAAGCTGCTCCAACATTGCACTAGGACAAACAAACATCAGTTAATATCATCGTACAGACTCATACAAAGCTGCTCCAACATTGCACTAGGACAAACAAACATCAGTTAATATCATCTCAAAGACTCATAAAAAGCTGCTCCAACATTGCACTAGGACAATCAAACATCAGTTAATATCATCATACAGACTCATACAAAGCTGCTCCAACATTGCACTAGGACAAACAAACATCAGTTAATATCATCGTACAGACTCATACAAAGCTGCTCCAACATTGCACTAGGACAAACAAACATCAGTTAATATCATCGTACAGACTCATACAAAGCTGCTCCAACATTGCACTAGGACAAACAAACATCAGTTAATATCATCATACAGACTCATACAAAGCTGCTCCAACATTGCACTAGGACAAACAAACATCAGTTAATATCATCGTACAGACTCATACAAAGCTGCTCCAACATTGCACTAGGACAAACAAACATCAGTTAATATCATCTCAAAGACTCATAAAAAGCTGCTCCAACATTGCACTAGGACAATCAAACATCAGTTAATATCATCGTACAGACTCATACAAAGCTGCTCCAACATTGCACTAGGACAATCAAACATCAGTTAATATCATCGTACAGACTCATACAAAGCTGCTCCAACATTGCACTAGGACAATCAAACATCAGTTAATATCATCGTACAGACTCATACAAAGCTGCTCCAACATTGCACTAGGACAAACAAACATGAGTTAATATCATCATACAGACTCATACAAAGCTGCTCCAACATTGCACTAGGACAAACAAACATCAGTTAATATCATCATACAGACTCATACAAAGCTGCTCCAACATTGCACTAGGACAAACAAACATCAGTTAATATCATCATACAGACTCATACAAAGCTGCTCCAACATTGCACTAGGACAAACAAACATCAGTTAATATCATCGTACAGACTCATACAAAGCTGCTCCAACATTGCACTAGGACAAACAAACATCAATTAATATCATCATACAGACTCATACAAAGCTGCTCCAACATTGCACTAGGACAAACAAACATCAGTTAATATCATCATACAGACTCATACAAAGCTGCTCCAACATTGCACTAGAACAAACAAACATCAGTTAATATCATCGTACAGACTCATACAAAGCTGCTCCAACATTGCACTAGGACAAACAAACATGAGTTAATATCATCTCACAGACTCATAAAAAGCTGCTCCAACATTGCACTAGGACAAACAAACATCAATTAATATCATCATACAGACTCATACAAAGCTGCTCCAACATTGCACTAGGACAAACAAACATCAGTTAATATCATCATACAGACTCATACAAAGCTGCTCCAACATTGCACTAGAACAAACAAACATCAGTTAATATCATCGTACAGACTCATACAAAGCTGCTCCAACATTGCACTAGGACAAACAAACATCAATTAATATCATCATACAGACTCATACAAAGCTGCTCCAACATTGCACTAGGACAAACAAACATGAGTTAATATCATCGTACAGACTCATACAAAGCTGCTCCAACATTGCACTAGGACAAACAAACATCAATTAATATCATCGTACAGACTCATACAAAGCTGCTCCAACATTGCACTAGGACAAACAAACATCAGTTAATATCATCGTACAGACTCATAAAAAGCTGCTCCAACATTGCACTAGGACAAACAAACATCAATTAATATCATCGTACAGACTCATAAAAAGCTGCTCCAACATTGCACTAGGACAAACAAACATGAGTTAATATCATCGTACAGACTCATAAAAAGCTGCTCCAACATTGCACTAGGACAAACAAACATCAATTAATATCATCGTACAGACTCATACAAAGCTGCTCCAACATTGCACTAGGACAAACAAACATGAGTTAATATCATCGTACAGACTCATTCAAAGCTGCTCCAACATTGCACTAGGACAAACAAACATCAGTTAATATCATCGTACAGACTCATACAAAGCTGCTCCAACATTGCACTTGAACAAACAAACATCAATTAATATCATCGTATAGACTCATACAAAGCTGCTCCAACATTGCACTAGGACAAACAAACTGTCACAGGGGTCTTGTTAATTATTTTTGAAGGAGGTAATTTGAATTTTATAGGAGGTACCATCACTGCGAGGGAGCGAAGCGACCGAGGGGGGGAGGGTGTGGGAGGGGGGTGTCCCCCCTCCCACGGTAGGGACCTTTTGGGATTTTCCACTTGAAATCGTGCAATCTGGTGCATACAGCTGTACCTAAGAAGAAAATTTGTAGTTATCTTTCCTACCTTGTATTACACATATATTGTAATAAACACACATATTGTTCATGTTTAATATTACATGAACAATCATAACTCATAAGAAAAGTTATTAAGTTGATAATTATTTATCACTTTGTACCATTACTTTGTAATTTTTAATTAAACTGAGATGATGCACCATACTCAATCTTTCTACATCATGATTTGTTGAATACATGTACAGTATTTAAATAATGGGCAGCAGAGGCTAGATTTTGATTTTTTTTTGTACTTGTGACTTTTATTTGGCTCCCCATATGAATTCTCATTTAATTATTTTTTTTTTACATGAAATTATTGAATACATTTAAGAATTTACTTCAGTTCCTGATCATTTTTATACTTATATCACTGTTTTTCCTGACAAAGTGAAGACACTGTATATTTGTTTATTCAACTTTTTTAAGGAAATAAATGAAAATAAAATAAATGAATTAACGGATTGGCTTCCGATTGCGATCGGAAGTTAGTTTTGAATATTCGCGGAGCACGAGCCTGCATATATCATGCGAGCTAGCTGCGGGGATCCGCCGGTGACGGCCGTGGCCGGCCTAAACTCAGCCGAGTTCAAAACTCTGTTGCCGATTTGCGCATCTCAGAATCTAAAGTACGTTGTCTCTAGACATTGCACGCACGTGTATAGGCCCCGGTTTCCGTGATCTTCAAATATCAAATCGGCAACGGATAGTTTGGTTACAGCTAGCTAGCTTCAGTTTTGTTATGATCAGTGTGTATATTTTGTGCAGTGCATGCATCGTCTTCTCGCGTGCACATCGGGATCGCAATGGGGTAGGGACGGGCGGGCTTGGCCGCCGCGCTGTGGGGGGAGAACTGCGATGTAACGTTAGATAGATAGGTCTAGGTAAGTACGGACGACGTCGCGTTCGTGATCGTAAGGGATTTCGTCGACTGCGGCCGTGTATGTGCGGCACTAATTATATCTTGGACGAAATTAAGGAAATTTTGGATTAGCATTGATTTAGATCTACTTTCTGTGATTTTTGCAAGGTTTATTATAGGAATTATAGCCGGTAAGAAACGAGTGAATAGGCGGCAAGTTTTACCGGTTACCGGCTTTAAACGACAGCCATCATACAAACTCATACAAAGCTGCTCCAACATTGCACTAGGACAAACAAACATCAGTTAATATCATCATACAGACTCATACAAAGCTGCTCCAACATTGCACTAGAACAAACAAACATCAGTTAATATCATCGTACAGACTCATACAAAGCTGCTCCAACATTGCACTAGAACAAACAAACATCAGTTAATATTATAGTAACTGTTTCTGGTGTATTGATATTTGCACTTTTCAGCCCATTATCCTGCTTTAATATCAGATTCATATCACATATCTATATTGAAGTCTACACTCCCTATAAAAACATTCATTTCAAAAGTACTGTACAGAGGTTCATGTATGTGTTCACACAAATCTTTTTAGGTTCCGAATTGACTATTTTTTATACCTGGTGACAAGTAAATTTTATTTATATCAATAGGCTTTTAGCATCTTGTCAATTGATAGGAGTGAAGATGAACATGAAAATTGTTACCACATATATATATACTATATTATCTTTAATTGAGTCACTTGCATATCATCTGTTTGGAGCCAGAAGCGTGTTAACTCATATGGTGGTATTCTCAAAAGCGGACTAACTTTAGTCCATGGTTTAATCCATCGACTAAGTATGGAATGCCAAGTGTCTATATGAATATATTTTTGAATAATTTGATATGTCTCTAAATTACAATGGTAACATAATTATATCATAGTTATATTGTTGTTTATGAATTACGTTATTACATTTTTATTTTTATTTGGGTGACAGATTAAATTATTCAAAAGCATATTTATATGGACACTTTGCATTCCATACTTAGTCGGTGGATAAAACCAAGGACTAAAGTTAGTCCGCCTTCGAGAATACCACCCATAAACTTCAACAGAGAGTTAACCGCCCTTCTTGCCCTGCCCAGATGATATGATAAGTTTGGGACATTCTCTATAATGGATGCTATTATGAATTATACAGATAAAGTAGAATAGGTGAGTAACTGTAAGAATACTTACTCCAGTTTTTCAGATGACTTTGAGAAGAAATGAAAGAAGAGTTGATACTCATCCTCACAGACATGCACCATGAAAGCGCATCCACTCCGCACCTGGTAAAGGTCAAAGGTTAACAGTTAATCATTAGCGACATCTTCAAGCATCTAAGTTACAAAGATTTGTCACAAAATACAATGCACAGACAGACTGGACATTTCATAAAAGACATATTTTATTTCAAACTTAAAAAAAACATTCCTGTTTTAGTATTCAACATTCTACAGACAGTATCCACATCTTTTGTATGCTTCCTTAATATATCACATAAGACATGTACTGTATATCAATGTTTTGCCAATTTCTAAAATTCATGTTAATGATGCTAAATATTAACACCAATTAATGAAATAAAAAATGACATTTTCTTCTTGATAATAGAATTGCGCGTGATCAGTTTATAAGATTCAATTCAATTTCAATTTATTATTTCATAAAAAATCACATACAATATATATACATTGAGAATTGTGCTGGATCATTTACACCCGATAAAGCCGATGGCTTGAGAGAAGTGGGTGGACCCATAACATAAATGACAAATGTGGAAAATACAAAACATTAAATTGATGATCCTGTATATTTGTTATGAAGAATTTTAAGAAATCACAAGCGAGTAGTCTAATGATGATGATGATAATGGGGGCTTCTTGTTTAGTGCTCATAGTGCTCCGAGCTGCCAACCTTGTGCGACCAAAAATAGGAACCATGATGGCAAAAAAAAGGGAATTTCAAGCAAAAAAAAGTACTTCATTAAAACAAAACCTACAACCACGCGCGACACACTTCCAATGCAGAAATGTCCATTCCTCATTCTGTTTTTTCCATACAAGCAGCTATTTTTGGGGGGTTATTTTGGTATGTTTTCAAGTATGTTCTCAACTTAGTTTTCTATTGAATTTGTGATCAAATCAACATTTTAGGGCAGTTGTTTGATGTGCGGTATTTAAAAAAAAAAAAAAAAAAAAAAAAAAAAATATTTTATGAAGAAAAATTTGAAAGGAAAAACTGAGCTAAATATGGATTAATGTCTTAATGTCAAAATTTGTCTGACTTACAAGAGAGCAGTGATCCCTGGCATGCTTGGTAGCAAGCTCTGATACAGCCATCTGTATGCTAGGCATCAGAAGCTGATATCTCTTACTGAAATAACAGTGTAAGCAGTCATCCAGTAAGGTTGTGTACCTGCAGGAAGAGATACATTTAATAAGGACAAGTAACAAAATAGTATGACTGTCACCCAATACAAGACAATGGGATGTGAGTACTGAAGACGTTGGATACTGCACTCAGTTGAAGATCCAGTGTGACTCATTGGCTCCTAAGTTCTGTCATTCCCACAAAGGTTCAAAACAGAAAAACAATTGGTTCCCATTCGTAATGAGTTTTAATACTACTGGAACCTTACAAGGAGCAGTATCAAATTACATGATTCAAAGGATTTGGTTCTGTTACATTAGTTGATCATCGTGAATGGAAGAAAATGGTCTTAAATACCTTGTCATAGTAACAAATCAACGGACAAATTGTGATTTGACAATTGTGACAAATATGTAGTTCATGCTATCTATACAATCAATCATTTAATCAATCAATCTATCAATCAATCAATTAACAAACAACCAATCAATCATAATATCAGCTAATTATCAATCATACTTACTCAGATGTTTTGTCTAGCCTCTGTTCTACCTGTTCCATCAAGGCTTTGATCTTAGGAGCATTGCTTCTGAACTTTCCATAGAACAGAGTAAATGCATTCTCTGATGTACTAGTCACATCCTTAAAAAACAAGAATGAGACATGAAACAAGCTTCATGAAAATTTCATTAATGATAATATAGGTCATAACACACTGATGTAAGGTGATTCAATGTCGCAGAGCAATTCAAAGTGAACCTCAAACTGGCCATAACCATCTATTTATTTCATTTCCAAAATGAATATTTCACTCAGACATTATTTCATGATTTTGTTTCCATTTGTTGATTCTAATTTTTACTTTAAAGAAAAACTCCAGTACTGGTAAAAAAAAAAAAAAAAAAATTCTCACAGAATCAAACGAAACTTACACTGAATGTTCAAGATTACAAATAAATGACATGTGCCAAACAATTTTGAAAGAAAATGTATACTGGCTGAGTAATGAGCATAGAAAGACAAGGAAACCAAGGTAGTACCATCCCCGACACCATGTGTGTTGTCCCATATATAGCTTTCTATGTGAGTGTTTGTTACTTTACCAAGACTCGGTCAAATTTATTATGATTTTGATGACTCCAGAACCTTGCAGTGCACACCAATACTTACATGCTACATGATCAACTGTTTCTGAACCTTTCACAATGCAATCGCATTACCAGTACTAAAGTTTATCTTTAATATTTGGGGTCACATAATGTTTGTATAAAGGTTAGATGCACATGTAAAATGTCATAATGGGTCGAGGCCAAGTCCCATCACATCATTTCATTTCATTTATTTTCACTTCTCATAAAAAAACATTTAACAATTTGCATACAATATCTGATTGACAAAACAAAACAAGAAAATAGCACAACAATATTCAAAGAATTTAAAGCACCTAGAACTAATACTTGAGACTGTGGTGGAGCCAGCAGAGGCCATTGACCTATCAAGGGCTGGTCTCCAGGAATAAATTAATAATATGTAGGTAGGTACAGAACATAATTAAGTACACAATAATCTACCAATCAAATCAATCAACCAATCAATCAATCGATCAATCAATCTATCAATACATACAAACGTATATACATACCTTTGGGACCACCTGTTGTGTAGCTCCATTTAGGATAGTGAAGACTGCAGCCTTGATAAGAGTTAATGCTTTACTCAAACATTGCTTAAACCTGGCCTGGAACAGTTCAGACTCCTTGTACTGGGGCTAAATAGGAATTACATGTACAAATGCGTGTAAATAATTCACTTTTACAGCAAAAATTATTCTTCTAAATGATGAGTAATTGTTTTGCTCACCCCTATGGTCGTGTTCACATTACAAAACTGATCTTAAGTGACATTTTTTAAAAATTAAATTCAATGGACACGGTAGAACCATTAAGAACAAATATGATTAAGAACAAAACTAATAACTGCACAAAACATCTCCAAAATAATTTTAGGTGAATTAAATGTAAAAATATGACAACACCTATAGAAGATGACAGATGGATTTCAATACAAGCCTATAAATACACATTGACATATACTCACATTGCCGATGATATAAGCAATACATTCATCCAACTTGGACAGGAGAGGGACAAACGAGTCATTGGTGACTGCAAATGTTGGCGAGCTCAGTTTCTATAAAAACAATCCAATAACAACATCTTTCATAATGCTTTTTGCCAACAATACAACGTGTGAAGGACTTCTAATAACAAATATTAGAGGGTAAATGATTGTAGTGAAAATGCATGCACCATTGCCAAAGTGTATTTCCCACAACCATGGTCAAAGTAATAATTCACATACTGTATGCAATTATAATAATAATAATAATAGTGTGTGTTCTTGTACTGCGCTCATGTCTGTCAGACTTGACACTCCTGGTGCTCTTGATTATTACCCCGGCTGTAGCATGGCTGCCATTATGGCGCTCTAGCATGTCAAGGAATTAATTCCTGCCAGGTACCCATCCCATCCTGCATGATAGTCTAACTATCCAAGTACGGTTGAATAAAATAAAATGAATATTCTCTCTTAAAATAGTCAGGGTCTCAGCTGATGAACATCAATTATGTATTACAAATATTAATTTCAAACATTACACCCTGTTCATATTTTGCTGAATTGGGTGTTAAACTCAGACACAACTCAAAGAAATAATAAGGTCTAATAATTATGAAAACTTATATCCATGCATCTTGCCCATCTAATTGATAACGGTAACATTGTCATAAATCCATTGATAAAATCTCACCTGATTTATCCTTTCTAGTTCATTGAAGTAGTCGAGCTTACAGCTGATGGCTTCAGCCTTGTTCACTAACATTGTCTGGTGGAGGATGAAAAAGAGATATATTTTAAGAAAACTCAGGAAGTAAATTCTTGTTCATTAAATAAATACGGTGTATGTCTGGTTGAAGTAATACCTCTCCTCCATATGTTCACAACCAGAGAGAAACAATTTTATATTTTTTAATGGAGCTGGTCAAACTACATGGAAGATGAAAAGGGGTCCAGAGTGAAAGCTCAAAAAACATATCACGTAAAAAATGGATCATCTAGAAATGCAAAAATATCAACAAGGCATACATTGTTTTTGTTTGAAATCTAATTAATGATAATCTTGAAAAAAAGAACTGGTAATAATTGATACAACATGTAAATTCTTAACAATCAAACAAACTCTCACTGAATGTTCGCAACTACATGTAAACAATATCTCCTTCCGTCAAAATTACAAGCTTGCCAACAACCCATTGAAATGCATGTATTAAATTTAACACATGTTTCAACAGGATGTCTGTGAACTTGTATTTATGATGGTTTTGTGAAACGATGCCCAGGACATACTGCTGCTTTGAATATTTGCTTATTTATTTATTTATTTCAAAATCTGTTTATCATCTCTAGGCAATTATCTTGAGTAGACATTTGTTTGTGACTTACCTGGTCTGCCATTGACTGTTCACAAGCTTCATGAAGAGCATTGGTCTTTGTGGCAACTAGGACGTACTGCTGTTTGAGGTCTTTGAGCTGATCTAACGCTGTAGAGACCTCCTCCATCACAAGATCACATTGTTCTTTGTACTGACTCAGCTGATCACAATAAGACCTATATATACAGGATAATCAAAGAAAATTACAATATTAGTGATAATTCTTCTAATTGTACAGGTATAAGAGCATTATATATATGGTCATTTTCACGGTAAAGGGTGTAACTTTGAAATTTTGACATTTTTTTCTCTACTGATCTCATAAAGCTACAGAATTTAAAGATATTTTGGCATATGACTAACCTACTTGGGTGCTACCTTGGGTAGCATAAACTTCTTCAGGGATTACTTCGTTAAATTTTGGCAGGCACATAAGTACCCTAAATGTGACCCTTTTGATGTACACAAAATACATAGACATTTTTGTAAAGCCCTGCATTTTTTTCAGGAACAGCGAGGATTGTTTTTGTTATGCAGAATGTGAAGTTAAATGTTCAATAAAAAGTGCCAAAGAAGTTGTAACTGTAACTGCTCCTCTATTTTTGATAACAGAGAGTTGTTATTTGTTGTTTCGGAGACTTCATTTTCCGTTAACAATAGTTAACAAACTTCATAGCAAGAGCTCTGGTTTGAAAAGTGCTTTCTACCATCTCATTTGTTCTTGATATAACACTTGATATCTATACTTCCAACTAGTGACAAAATTTGCCTGATCATGTTGCTTGTAAGATTTTTTTAAAAGCTTGACTGAGTCGCGCCATTTTTCCGTTAGCTGAATTGAAGCCTCCGAAACAAACTATTCAGACAGCTTGTACAAATATGAATATAGGAACTTATCCAATCATTATATCAAAATGTAGCATTAGGACCCCTAAATCACTTGTCAAAAAATAGCTGTGATATTCCCCACTGTTAAAGAATAACAGACAATACAAACTTTCCGTTAGCACTTGAAGCCTCCGAAACACTTGAAGCCTCCGAAACAGCAAAAAGATTATTTTTCATTTTTTAAATACCTAGACCGATGTGTTTCATGTTAAATCTGCATGGCAATCATAGGTTAGGATGTGCAGGCTCCCTTGAAGTTGAAAGTAAATAGATATCCAGTTAATTCTTTTCAAGACTTACTAATAACCAAAAAAACTTGTTTCGGAGGCTTCAAACTGAAGTTAACACCATATTTTTGGCTATTGTGGTTTTATAGATAGGGGATTGTTTACAGTTTTCCTATTGAATGTTTGGTTTTGGTCTATTAAAGGACAGGAATGTGTTAGATGTTATTGGCTTTCTATATTTTTAATGAATTACAAATAGTCAGTATTTCAGAAAGAAATTTTACACCAGTACTAGGAGTATTCACCTGTTTCAAACCTTGATAATGTAAGAATCATTCACCAAATAATAAAAAAAGTTTATACATATAAATCTTCCAAGCTTTATGAATATTTTAATATATAAAGTATTAAAATGAATCACTATATTTTCCCAAATTATAAGACATCCATAATATTTATCCAATTTGTTTCGGAGGCTTCATTTAGTGTTAACAACATGTATCATGGTCTTTGCCAACCCCTTAGGATCAAATGGCATAGGCCATGCCATCCAAAGACCATTTGTAACAGTAGGAGAGAAATTTGGTGGGCAAAGAACCCTCTAGAAATGTTAGGGAAGCAGTGTGTACAACCCCTTTTAAGACAATGGAATAATAATAATATTTGGTTCTTGTGTAGCACATAATGAACGTCTCTATGCGCTTCCAAATTTGGAAATTATTACCCCGGCTTTAGCATGGCTTCCATTACGGCGCTTAAGCATTTCAAGGAATTAATTCCTGCCAGGTACCCAATTTACCTCACCTGGGTCGAGTGTGGCAAATGTAGATTAGTGTCTTGCCAAAGGACATTAGTGCCGACAATAGACCATGAAGATCATGAAGATATTGACAAGGTTACAGCAACATGTGCTAGCAACATCTGATACTAGATAGCATCTCTTCCAGACAGGCATGAACACTACTCATTTCCTTACTGTTATCCACAAGAATATAGAGGTAAGAACTGTATATTTTGTCCTTAAATTACTTAACTTGTACTTTTTTTTTAATGGGTCATTGTAATGGAACTGATGTGTGAAAGTTTTTGAAGTTTAGATTTGTCACTAAAAATATAGTAAGGCCTAGTTACGATCTGTATTGTACATTGTACATGTACCTTTATCATACTCAATGTTTGTGGTTTTAAAGGTCGGTGACATCCAAATATAGTTTGATTCCTGTTGATGTGCAGCCTAGAAAAATGCTTCAAATCTCATTCATCTTGTGACATCATCTGTAAATCATTAGTGAGCTAACAAGAGACAGTGGTATGTGTAATAGCTTAACCAGAGCTGATCACCTGTTTACAATAGACCATACAATACCAACATATGAGTTGCTATGTCAGAAGTGGTGTAGCATCACCAGGAAAAGAAAGGTACATGTAACATGGAGGTATTTGTGAGCATGTGCTGAGCTGGAGAAAGTTACATAACAATTTCTCTTGTTAGCTCACTAATGATTAACAGATAGATGAATGAAATCTGGAGCATTTATTTAGGGTGGAGCTTAGCAGGTCTGAGAAAATTATTGTAAAATATTTAAAAATCTATGAAATATATTTATAACAAATTATGAGTTGTATGCAGCCCTGCACATAAACATGAATCAACTTATATTTGGATGTCACCTGACCTTTAAGGTTTGCCTCAGTACCAAATGTTTAAATTAGACTCCTGATATACATGTGTGTACATAAACAGGTCTATGGCTATGCACAATGGTAAACTAGTAATAAGGAATGAAATCCTTGTACCAATTTCAATTTTGAACAGGTTATTTCTGCAAATCCATGGTCAAAACAGATAAAAACAAGTCTGTCATTAATTAGTAATTAAAGGTTTGTGTAATGTACACATTAAGCATCCTTAGTGATGGTGCCCGTATAGACTTCTAAACTAATTCTTAAACAACACATGGATAAATAATAAATTAGTATGTAATGCACAAACAAAATGATTGTTTTTTAGTGTCCAAGCTCAGATATATGTATTTAACATTGTTCTGTGCAGTACAAACTGCTAATTTCCTATTTTCTTCTCCAATTGCAGGATCAATGTGAGCGATTATGTGGCCATATATTTTGATGCACCTTCATCTAGCAGCAGGACTACAAATGGGGTGGTTTTCATGGCTCTCGTAAGTATTACCCATGTTAGATCTTGGATTATTAAAAAACATTTAACAGGATCAACTTTCTTTATTTGAGAAATACATAGACAATAAGATCTTTCTAAAATATATATGAGCAGATGTTGTGGTACTGAACAAAGTTAACAGGGTGAATGAAATCAAATAAGGGACTGTGAGATATTTCAAGGAAGTGAAATGGATTCTGTAAGCTGTTTTTCTGTGTTTTAATGAAAGTTTGTATTTGCTATATATTCTTATTTTGCTACTACAGCGTAGGTAAAAGCTGTGATTGATGACAATGTCAAAGTCAAATTCATGCGCCGGAACAGCAATGGTCTGTATGAATTTACAGAGGACTGTGAAGCCCATCAGCCTAAAAAAGATGTAATACAGAAGATGGCTCTACCAACCAGGACCCCTACCCCAGCCGGCAGAGCATACCTTTATAATTTTTAAGGAGAACTGGACATGTTGGCAGATAAATTTCTTTGAAATAAGAAGTAGAACACAATTGTGTTCCAGGACAAAAACCTGTAAATACTTACTATGCTATTGGTTTCAAAAATATGAATGTCAGTGTAAATGTTATAACACATAACAAACAAGTTTGTGGAAGCCACTGTGCGGAAATTTAATTCTTTGCACTAAGAATAAATGATGACAAAGACGCAAGTGAAGGGTAATGATACATTGCTATGAATTAACATAAATGGTTTCTATGTGAACAATTATTTTAAGTACTTTACTTTCAGTTCAACATTTTATTGAATCTTCAAAAGTAAGGTTAAATTTCGCTTTGTATATTGCCTTTGTAGTTGACAATATAGTGTGTTAACATGTTTGAAGCCTCCGAAACACTACTTTGAACTGATCCTATACAATATATGTTTCCTGAATGTTTCAACTTTGATATGAGAAAAGTGATTTCCTTGGAAATTACATACTTGACAATATATTTCCCTGAGTATCAGCAGAGATTTGAAATCCTCATGGATGCTATTAAGTGACTTTGCAATGTTTGCATACTGAACAAAAAACTCATCGTATTAAGTAAAGATAATTTGTAACATACATGTACCATACTTTATATTAACAAGTATTTTTACTCTGTAAACAAATGTTTTAGGTGTTATATTAGTAATTTAACATATCATTAACAGTTTAAGTTGAATTTTTCTTAATATGTTACCTAAGTAATGGACAACATTTTATGTTAACATGATTGAAGCCTCCGAAACAGGCATTTTGTTAACCTGAAGCCTCCGAAACACACACATGAGAAATTTTCAACTTCCTCATTTGAAATGCGATTTCTTTGGAATTTGCATGGTAATTAGCCTTCCCTGAATGGTATTTGTATAACAATTTGTATTTTGCTCCCCCTCTTGGAAGATAGGTAAATTTGAAAAATTAAATGTCAAAGTCATATTTTATCTTGAATTTGACAAACGCATTGAATTTTGTTAAAGACCAAATAAGTTTGACCAAAAAAGCTTTATAAGCCTTTAAGTACATTGGAATAGCAAATGAAAAATTGCAATTGAATTATGTTTGGAGAACAAATGTTGTCATTTAAGTTGATAGAATTAAAATGTTGTTTTTGTTCAAATTTATCATATTTGTCACAGTTGTTCATTATTTTTCCAGGTTTCTCATGTAGTTTAAGCTCCAGAACCAAAAAAAATCCATAATTTAGACACTTATAGTACTAATTTTAGTAGAAATGATTATGAAAACATATTTTGAAATTTTGACCCTGTTTGAGAAAAGTTACACCCTTTACTGTGAAAATGACCATATACAAATGTATCGCTAAAAAAATTGCCAGTTGTGATATAGCAAGAAGACAATCAATCTTTCTCTAATAAATTCAGTGCAAAACTTAGCAAACAATAGTTTTGTAAACTCCTTCAACCTTTGGACCCCACGGTTCGGGATTCAGAGTCGATAACTAAATAGAAAATCCCACACTTCACTACCAGTAAATTTTTACAATGAAACATCATTTTATGAGGCCGCCATCCATCTCCAGCCTATCCGCTCACGATGGCGGTCTTCTGCATTCTAAATTACCTCTCTAATTTATTGGAAAATATTTACTATTATATATTTCCTTTCTTATTTGTATGCTTGTATAATATTATTGTACACAATTTTTGATTTAATTACTGTTGTTAAAAAAAATCATTGTATTTGTTATTGTTCAAATTTTTGGAATTTGAGTTTGAAATTGTTCATTTTTTAATGCAGCAATAAAACCAAATAACTGATCACAAACTGATCTACCGGTAAGAATAAAATTGTGACTTTGATAAAATAAGGCTACTGCATCATAAAAGAGAGAGAAGCAATACTAACCTGTAGCACAACTCTTCTTCCTGCTCCATCTGACTCTCCACTTTATTGAACCAGTCAAAGAACTATATCATTTTTCATGCAAAGAAAGAATTAGTGTCAGATGCAAATAACTTCATCCATCAAAAAGACCAAAGGATGAAAACGGTAATCTTTAGCAAGACAATAGAATGAAGCTGGGAACAACTTAGCTGTGGAAAGCAGCTTGCTCACTGTTCCTACATTTCTTTTACATAGACCTTCATCAAAATATTACCAGTACTTGGACTATTAAGTTTGTGGATTTGGTTTTTCCATTAGTAATTATAATCATATATCAGGAAGGTAATCATAGCGATTATTTAGAAAAAGAAAAGAATAAGAATGGAAGCATTGCCACCTATATTTTCACACAAAAATAAACCAGTAGGGGAATGAAAAACAGCAAAAATTACGACTAAACAGTTTAAGATGGGAAGATAATGAAGAAACATCCTCATCAGAAATCAAGGGTTTCAAGAAAACAATTTTCAAAATTAAAGGGGCAACAGTGAAACAATCAGTGGAAAGAAAATTTATGAGAGAGGCAGAACAGGGACCTGTTTCACAAAGCCTTTTTTCAATGACAAATGACAAAAATCAGTGACAAATCTGCAGATAATAATAATAATAATAATAACAATATTTATAAAGCGCAACATATCCATCTCTAAAGATGCTCAAGGCGCATACAAATAATTTAAATTAATATTCAACATACTTAAGATTAAAGAAATATTAAATGTTAACTTGCATTAGATCATACAAGTTCATGGTGCCAAGGTATATACAATGTGACACAGTGTTATTGTTTGTTTTGCATGCATTGTATAAAAAGAACATTGACATTTAACAATATGCATTGAGCATCAGGTGAGTTTTAAGCCCAGTTTTGAAAGTAGAGAGAGTGTTGGCCGTCTGAATAGAGAAAGGTAACTTATTCCACAAAGAAGGAGCTGCTGATGCAAATGCTCTATCCCCCCAATTTCTTTTGGTACGTATTTCTTTAAGTCTAATATTATGTGATGAACGTAAACCAGAACGACCTGCGGAGTGTGGTGATAGAAGGGATGAAATATATTCTGGAGCTAGATCATTTAGTGCCCGATAGGTTAAGAGTAGAATTTTATAGATCACACGCTGTTGAACAGGGAGCCAGTGCAGAGATTTCAAGATAGGAGTGATATGTGATGATTTTCTGGTGTTGGTTACAAGGCGAGCAGCAGCATTCTGAACTTTTTGCAATCGGTTAATTTGGTTGGCGGGTAGCCGAAAGAGTAATGAATTGCAATTATCAAGGTGCGAAGTAACAAAAGCATGTAATAACTGTTGGGTGGATTGAGGTGAGAGATATTGCCTAATTGCACGGATATTACGAAGATTACAATTTGCCAGTTTAACACAATTTGAAACATGGGTTTCAAGTGACATGGCAGAATCAAATATTACACCAAGATTCCTAGCTTTATGTACAGGAGATACAGGGGCATAACCAACTTGAACATGAGAAACCTTAATTTTACTGAGCTGTCTACTGTTGCCAAGCAAAATGAATTCTGTTTTTGCATCATTTAGTTTTAAGCGACTCTCAATCATCCAGTTCCTTACATCAGCTATACAGTTTTCAATTTTCTTCACATTTTCATCTATTTCTTTCTGGACAGGTTTGCAAATAAAATAAAGCTGTAAGTCATCTGCATACATATGATAATTGATGCTGTGTTTTTGAACAATATGCTGTATGGGCAGAGTATAAACATTGAACAATTGCGGACCGAGAACAGATCCTTGGGGGACTGAAAAATCTAAACTAACTGAAGCAGAGGTAGCATCACGGATACAAACTTCTTGTGATCTACTAGAAAGATATGACATAAACCACTTCAATACATTACCCTTGAGTCCTATTTCCTTTAATCTATTTAGCAAAATGCAATGATCAACGGTATCAAAAGCACTGCTGAGATCAAGCAGTACTAAACCAGAGACATTTCCATTATCCATACCAATTAATACATCATTGTTTACCCGTAACAATGCACTTTCCACGCTATGCATCTCCCTGTATGCTGACTGGAAAGGATTTTGCAAACTGTTATTCTTTAAGTGAGACTGTAGTCTACCGGAAACAACTCTTTCTATTACCTTGCCTAAGTATTTTAGATTTGCAATTGGTCTGTAGTTTTTTAAATCCTGTCTGTCTAGAGAGGGTTTTTTCAAAAGAGGTTTGATGAGGGCATGTTGTAGACATTTGGGAAATAATCCACACTTTAGAGATTTATTAACTATCTGAGTGATATAAGGAACAAAGTCATTGACAAATTCTTTAATTAGACAAGTTGGTATAGATAACCAATCAGAAGTGAGGATTTCAGTAAGCTTATAACACAAATTGTCATTTGTCACTGATGACAAGTTTTGTGAAGCGCCCTCCAGAAAGAAGACAAAAATATTTTAATAATAAAGGAGACTGAGGAGAGACAGTCAAAAAAAAGAAGACACATCTTGGACCTCCCATACCTGTTGTGCATTCTCAATTTTATCATCCTTCATGCCAAGTGAAGAGAAGCCCTCAGCCAGAGAATCTCCGCTATGGGAGAGGCTTGGAGTGGAGACCAGAGATAACTGCTGAGAAAAGCTGCCTGCTTCCTCTAATGGTAGCTAAATGGGAAAAACATAACTAAAGTAAAATGACTGCTAGAAGACAGACAAGACTTTCTAAACAAGCTGAGGATTATACACCTGCCAGAAGAGATCTTCTCTCTCTACGACACAACCAAAGGCGAAGCATTCACGAAAGCCACTGTAGTTACCCAGCTCCCTTTTCAAATATGGGATGAACTGAATACTGCAACACTAATTTTTTAATTTTTATCTACAAGATTCATGTAAACCGTATCTCATCTCTTTCCTCTTAATAATTTTTAGATGTATTACTTATCAGTAGGGTAGAGTCCCCAGTATTCGGTCACTTAAGGGGAAATCACTAATATTTTGAATTCTTACCTCTTCTATTTTGCAATCTACCCATCAAAAGAAAGGAAAATTATTCCTCTAGCAGGATTTTATAGTCACTTAAAATAAAGAATCATGATAAGAAAAATATTTTCGAAAGAATTTGGTCGCGCCGATTAGAATTTGGTCACGCGATTTGTGCGTGGTATCTCTGTTGCCAAGAAGCGAAGCGTAATTGCGCACTATTTTCACACAATTGCGCGATAAAGCACTGATTGTCAATGCGTTGACCGAATACTGGACGAGCGTCATTTGCAAATTCGCTGCGATGGAGTGAACACGGAAGTGATTCTCTTCACACACATACTAAATTCATGGCGACAGCACACGTAGTTGTTTCGCAATAGACTTCTACATATGGCTATGCATGTTAGCGCATGTGCTAACAGAACGCGGAAGTGCAGAAAGTTGTGCGACACTGACCAATTTCGAGCTAAGTTGGAGATCTTTCCGGGGCCCTATATCTGATTTAATTTTGTTAATCAGTTAAGAAAAGTTGTTCAGCTGCCTGATTTGTGCAAGTTTCGCTGCTCATTAATTTTTTTGTAAATTGTTACAGCTGTTGAAACGGCTGTCTGACCGAATACTGGGCGCGCTACCCTAGGGGCTCTGTTCCGAAAATGGGGATCGTCTGCATAAATGAGGATATCCTCGTAAACGTGGAAAAAAAGCGTCCTAAACAAAAACGATCATCCATATTTTTGCATGTTTCTTCTTTGGCGCTCTGCAAGTTTCAGGTTCCTGATCCGTGCACTGGCAATGCGAAAAACGGATTCCACGTAATAAAATACAAGTCAATGTGAAATGCATCAAGGAAATCATTGCGGAATCCGTTTTTCGCATCGCCATGCAACGCCCAGATCGGAAATCAGAATCATCAGCAAAAATATGGAAGATTCTTATTTTTGCGGACGCGTCTGTCCGTGTTTACGAAGATGATCCTCGCTCATGCAGACGATCCTTAATCTTGGACCGGCACCCCTACTGCGTATAACAAGAAGAAGAAAAAGAATGGGCGCGAGTGGCAATTTCCATTTTCAAGTTTTAGTTTCATTTGACTTTGAGTTTCACCACATTCATTTTAATTTTTATTCTTCAAAGTCAAACTTTTATTTAGAGTAAAGGAGGGGGTTTTCGGCCACAAAATCCTATTTTTTGGACTCTTTACTTCCTATTTAATATCATTTCTTGTTCAAATCAAGAAGCAAATATTATTATTATTTAAACAAAAAAAGAATCACGAATTGCCATGACAACAATCATTTCAATTTTCACTGTTTTGGAGCCAGTTATCGACCTAGCGATTCAGTTTACGACCGCATGTACAAAGTCAATAGGAAGCGCGCACGCGCGCGCCGTGCGATTCCGTGCTGATCTATAGCACAAGCGGGTGGAGCAGGTATCCCACGCCAGAGCTCCCGGGTGCTCGCCTGGTCGAAGACTAGCACTGCAGTGATCGGAAGTTGGAATCTGAATTATACAGACATATCGTGTGTGCGTTGAGGGGTCCGGCTGCATTGATTGAATACATGCGATGAGATACTTTTGAGCTTGCGACTAACACAAAATCGGGCTCTAAATCTGAAAAATACTTGAAATAAAGCTCATTTTATGGTACCCATACATGTATTTCTTACATACACGCGTAAGAAACTCGATTTTTCAGATTTGGGTAGCGGGACCGCCGATTACACTGCTAAAATGTGATATTTTAGGATATATTTTCCATTGCAAATGTGGTTCTTCAGTGACTCTGGCATGGTATGGTATGTGTGGGATATGTGATATGCTATTATGCGATGTATTTTAAAGGGATTTTACCATGCATCCAACGGATCGGCCGAAAACTGGAGCTGGTCGTTAACCCCCTCCTTTACTCTAATTCTCCTTCCCTTTTCATACATAATTTTAAAACAAGCCATCTATAGACGTCTTATTACACAGTCTATGGGTGCAATTAGCTACTAGATCTAGTTTCGTAATTTCACTGAATGCTTCTGGAGTTGGCAGTTGGCACTGAACAAACGTGAATTGATCATTCATGCGTGCCTTTAATTTGTATTGATCGACTGGTCTGAAATCGCTTACACGAACATGCACGAATGGGGCAAGACAATGTATCCTGGCGGCCAAGCCCACCACAAAAAACGATCAACCTACCTCGATTGGTAAAGGTCTATTCGATGCATGTGATGTCAGATCCATATAACTGTCTTTTTGCCTTTCCGACAGTGGTGCCATTGATGTTGTCCTTTGGTCCCAAGTGCTTATTTTTTCTCGCAAATGTTTTATTTTTTGCTGGTCAGCCATTTTGCTGGTGTACGTTGGCAGTTTGTTATGGAAAGCCACCGGTGCAAAAATTATGTGCGCGTGCCATACTCTTGCAGTACTATCATCCTCCTTCGTGCCTAGTATTTGCTTATCCTTATTCGCTATAGAAAAATTCTATATATATACATCACCGTGTGCACCCTTCCTCGTGCTTGCATGCCTGTCTGTGCCATTACCACTTGTATCTGACACTGCCATAATTGGTTCAAGTGGTAATATATTATTTCTAGTCACGTCCATCTTTACGTTTTGTTCCTGTACAAGTACGGTACTGTATTCAGCTACATACCAACCTTTGACTCACTATCCGCGTTGCATGTTTTATTGTATGCATGTATGAAGTCACGCTCACGTTCACTTTCACGTTCACTTCTATGTACAAGTACTGCTGGCATAACTGTTACAAGTGTTTATATCCCTGTATGTACATGTTGTGTCCAGTTTGAACACTGATCTTTCTATGAAATTACGCTATTTGCAGAATACTCTATACTTAATATTGTAATATTGTGACACAAAATTGTACGCATCCCAATCTCTGATCTAATCTGCTACGCACACTTGTCGGCGGAGTAGGACTACCTATACTCAGTTATACTCAATATGCCCACTACAAGCAGTAAAAGAAACAGCCTTGATGGTAAAGGTACTCCATCTTCTAGTTCTACTAAAAATGGTGAAACGCGCCTATCTGCAGTGTTTCCCCTTAGAGTGTTCAACGCGCTGAAGGAGGTCTTCTTAAGCTTGATAAAGGATCACCAGAATGTATTTAACTCATCCTTAACTGCTTCCTGGTCCAACAAGGGGTCGCCTCAAGGTCATGCAGGATCAAATTGGTCTGGGCTTTAATAACAGGCTCAAATCTGGAAAGCCAGGAAGACAAAAACAATTTGAAGTCATGTTGCAGTGTGGCACGTACAGGAGAAGTTCAAATTAATGGGAGGCACATGACATCTCTAAATGAAATCATCCTGCTTCGCATCTCAATACAACGCATTCAAATTCAGAGGCAGCTCTCTCCTCTGCTTCAAAACTTCCTACTTCAGCTGATGGACTTCAACAAGGCTCCAAGGTAGATTTCACTAAGAATGAACCCCTGACAGTCTCTGCCTCTAAACCCTTTTCGTTAGGAGTTGGACTCCAACAAAGCTCCAAGGCAGATCTCATCATGACCCAGTCCCTCCCAGCTTCAGTCTCAGAACCCCGAGCTTCAATAGATGATCGACAGCGAAGCTCTTGTTCTCCCATTGATCAACAGCAGAGCTCCTGTTCTCCCATTGACGTGTCACCGGTTAGAATAGTAAAGCCCACTGCCCCCAACAGTCAGAAAGTTCATGGCATTCATTCTGATGACTCTCATTCCAGGAGTGTGATGCATTCTATTCATACAGCTAACCCCCAACAGATCAGGAAGAGACCTGACAAGGAACTGGACACTTCCGTTCGAAAGAGACCTCAGAATCCTTCCTCTGGGTCTTCAAACACTGACCGTATCGACAATGCCCCACATAGTGTAAACCCTCATGTTCCACAACCTCAGGGTTTTCGGCATGGGCGGGCCTCTTCTCTGTCCCACATAACACTTCTGGAAAGGGCCCAGTACTCCCTCTCAGCTACCTTACATCTATTGTCGTACCCCAAGGCTCGCCAAGACCCAGTGATCTCATCGGAAATGAGAATGCTCCACGAACAGGTGATAGAGTGCACTCAATCCAGCATGAAACTACTAAACCTAACCCAAGTACCAAGCATCTAAATACAAAAATCACCATTGACGACACGGAACACCCGACCGCACCAGCTCTCAGTCATGACACAGAGCAATTATTTTCCACGAAGGTTAATTCCTTCTCTCCAATGCATCCAAAAACTCTGTCACAGAACTTATTTATCCACAAAACACTCTCCCTTGGCACACTCAATGTGAGGGGATTCAACACCATTATTGCATACATAAAGGAACAACTACTTCAATTAGATATCTTGGCCATCCAAGAACATTGGCTGCATGAGCAAGACTGTCATATATTAAAACTTGTGAGCGATCAACACATTGTCTTCCACAAGCCTGCTGAGAAACTGGATGGTCCAATCAATCTACGTACCAAAAGAGGGAAAGGCGGGGTCGCCTTATTCATAAGGAAATCATTGATAGCGGAATCCAGAGAGATCAAGTGTCCCTCACCAAGGATACTTGCAATAGACATCGAATTGAAAGAAGCTGGACAACGTCTCACCATTGTTAACTGTTATCTTCCCTGCGGGGTCTCGACGTCAGACCAGACCAACTACCATGCTTGTGTGTCCCTTCTTTCACAAATTCTTGAGAACACAAAAGGGTCTTCTCCAATCATTGCTGGGGACTTCAATGTTGATTTGGTCCGTCCCAACACAAAGAAAACACTTCACATTCTCAAAGACTTCTTGACCCGAGAGCATCTTTGTTCCCTCACCTCCGACCACTTCAGCACTATGGATTACACCTTTCACTCCGACGATGGAAGACACATGTCATGTCTTGATACCTTCATTATTCTCTCAAGAGATAAACATCTCCATAGCTCGGTCAGGGCAGTGAAGGGGGACCTCACTAACACCTCAGACCACCTTCTAGTCACAGCTCTTAGGTCTTATGAAGTCACAGCATACAGCAATCGTGCAACATGTTCTCAACCCGGTACTAGTGTCAAAAGACTCAAGGTTAAATGGGAAAGTCTTGATCAAGTCAAAATCAAGTATCTGTACACACTCCCTATGGAAAAGGTGTCCAGTGAACTCTTTCAAAGTATCGGTGATCTGATGAACATTCGTCCTCTGGAGGCTGAGAACCTACTCTCCTCTCTCGCAGAAGCCATGATAACGAACTCATTGAATCTACCCCACACCTTCCCTTCGGGAAGCAGGAAGGGAAAGCCAGAATGGAATGCTCAGGTCAGTGAGGCCTATGATATAGCTAAGGAAGCTAGGAAGACATGGCTGCTACCTTGTTCCAACAATGATGATCAAGCCAAGGTAGATCACATCAATGCCAAGAAGTCTTTTAGGAGGACTTTACGTCAATCTAGAGCGCAACTGAGGAACAACCTTATCACAGAAATTGAAACAGCTTCATCTAACAACAAAAAGCTGTTTTATCATATTGTGAAAATGAACCGTGGTTCTGACTCTGCCCGTCCTGATGTAGATAAACTCACCTATGAAGATCAAACTTATGATGGTGACGAAATGCTACTTGGGTGGCAACTCTACTTCACAGCCCTGTCGTCTCCCAGCACTGGGATTCCCCCTGATGACTACGCGTGCGAGCAAAATCTGGAAAGTACATGTAGCCCATGTCATGATGTGGTGTCTAGTAATGGTATCCATCTCACATCATTAGACATCAACAAGGCTATTAAACTTCTCAAGATGGGCAAGGCAGCTGGCATTGACAACGTTTCTCCTGAACATCTGAAGTATCTTGGAGATACCTCTCGTCACCTAATACTTACACTGTTCAACACCTTCCTGCATCACGCATACTGCCCCAAAGCATTCAAAGAAGGGCTCATACTTCCTCTTCACAAAGGGAAAGGGAAAGACCCACATGACCCACGGAACTACAGAACTATTGACATCTGTGTTATGTAAACTGCTGGAGGTATCTCTCAAACCCCATATTGAGCGCAAGCTTTACAACAGTAACATTCCAGACGAGCTACAATTTGGATTTCGGAAAGAGTACTCCTGTGCACTCACATCTCTCTCACTTGAGCTTCTGATCGAACTTAACACTGTCCACAAACTACCAACCTACCTAGCTCTTCTTGACGCAGAAAAAGCCTTCGACACGGTCTGGCATGGAGGCCTGTTCTACAAGCTAGGGGCATCTAAGCTAGACCCTTGTATTCAGAACATGTTGGAGTCTATGTACAATGGCATGGAAAGCAAGGTCTTCTGGAAGGGCAAGACCAGCAACCCAATTCCCATATCTCAAGGGGTTCGGCAAGGTGGGGTTCTGTCTCCGACATTGTACACAACGTTCGTTGATGGCCTAATAAAGGAATTGCGTGAGAAGAACCTGGGATGCTCAATAGGTGGCCGTTTCTCCGGCATTATTGTATTCGCTGATGATGTTGCTCTCCTTAGCAACTCATCGGCTGAACTTCAACAGATGTTGGAGATCACCTTCGACTACGTTAGGCACTGGCACTACAAAATCAATTCCTCAAAAAGTGCAGTGATTGTGACCAGCAAGTCAAAGCAAACTTCAGGGTCAGCTTGGGTAGTTAATGGGTTAACCATCGAGGAGAAAGTCACTCATCCACATCTTGGTATCTCCAAATCCGGCGCACGGCATGACCCCACAGACAATATCATCGGAACGGGTCTCCGAACTTTCTACGCCCTCTCTGGTACTGGTGCGTATACTGGTGGCCTCATCCCTACACTTGTTTCCCATCTGTGGAAAACCTTTTGCATCCCGAGAATGCTACATGGCTCGTCCACAACCAAGTTCACAAAATCAATGCTGCTGAAACTTGACAGGGCCCAATCACATCTCTTCAAACAGATATTAGGGGTGCCGAAAGTCTGCTGCTGATGAGATTGTCTACCTGCTCACCAACCTCCTGCCAGTCTCAGTGCAAATTGATCTTGGTAGGCTCTTGCTTTTAGGTCAACTCATCAAGCTTGATCACAGCCGTTTTGAATTCAGAACATTCCTAGATGCCCTCAAAACGCATACACCCTCAATACTGGTCCTTCAAGAGGCATTGAGGAAGTATGATCTTCCAGACCTCCAAAGCCTCGTCTCGAACCCACCCCTCTACTCAACATGGAAAAGGATGATCAACTACAAAGTCATCCTGGTGGTAAAACACAATACTCTACAAGGAATCCGCTCTAAGTCCTCTCTCAAGTTCTGGATAAATATCACTCTACCCTCTGCAAATCTCCTATATCCAAAGAATGCATCATCTCCTCCCATCCGAAGAGCTCTTATAGTGAGAGCCCAATTACTCACATCCACTTACTTGACACAATGCCGTCTTTCAACGCTTAAGAAATCACCTATCACTACATGCCCCCTTTGTAAAACCAATGATGAGACAGTGGAGCACTTTGTTGGAGTCTGCTCATACCTGGCTCATCTCCGTCAGGATTTCATCAGCAAAGTCAAGGAATGCCTCGTGGATTATCCCATCTGTCTAAACCTATATGTTGTTGATGACCCACAGCAATTTACTCCTGCTACTCTGTTACCCCTGCATCCATGCTTGCCTTCCGAAATTCATAATAACCTACTTCTACTATCGCTCTTCTTCCTACACAAAATTGATGCTTCTCGTTCTAAGACTCTCCAAAGCTCCTAACCGGTCGGATTATAAACATTTACTTTATTTGGACTCCAGGAATCTCCAAAACAGTGGAGGGATCAACTAAGAAGAAGAAGGTGGGGTCACTCCTCCGCAGAGGGTGACGCATATGACCGTTACCACAAATGCAAATACCCCCCTATTGCAGTCAATTTCAAGGACATTTTGTGATATTTAACCCCCTTTTTTACGTCAAAACAAGGACAAAATCGTACCTTGGAATACCCCTATTTATAAGATTGTGAGGACACTTACGCAAATTTACCCCTATTTTACCATATTTCAAGGACAAGACTCGGCTCCGAGAATTTTTTTTCCCGGTTTTCTCTTTTCCCTTTTCCTGACCCCTATTTATCAATTTCGAGGACACCTGTGCACCCCTATTTTCTATATTTCGAGGAATATTTTGTCCGCGGACATTGCTTGAAATTGACCCCTTTTTCAGCGATTTTGGTAACGGTCATGCGGTCCGGAAGTCACATTGAGTGACCCCACCGGGTATGATCATATGAATTATCGTTCCTTTTCAAATCACGACTAGTGTTCTGTAATGAATCACATACCAACAGTGTAATAGTAGTCATAACAATGTCCTTGTTTTCGTTTCAGTGTTAGGCCTTTCAAGAGAACATAACATCCGATGCTATGTCATCAAGGCCTCAGGAAAATTACATCAAACTCCCATTTATAGGGACACCCATGTAGGTGAAGAGGAACAAAAGGCATGTCAGAGTATCTTTTACTTTAATTGTTACTTTTTGCAAAGTCTTTGTTATAACCTTCTTATTTGTAATCTTATATTTTATATCAGCATGCAGTGGGAGGAAGCCGATGCACTGTGCACAGGCCAAGAAAAGGTCCGTGCCCCCTCCTTCCACCCCTTTAAAAAAGTCCTTCTTTTGAAGCCTTTCTTAAGATCATTTCCTTCACTTTGGATACATTTTTGAAAACATATAGTTTATCTTGACTATAGCTGCACTCACAATTGTTAAGCTTAATTGTCATGGGGCGGCTACGTTGTCGCTAAAGCGGGATTTTGGATACGATCTATCCAGCTGTTGAGAAACTGGAGCAATATGAACTGAGTTTGGGAAAATATTTTAAATGTGTAATTATGACGACAATGTTTAATATCTGAAGAATTCCTCAGCAGAGCAACCGAGAGGCACGCTTTATTAAATGGGTTGCAGTTTTTAGCGCTCACAATCGCAGTCAGGTCTTTTGCACTTTGATTATTATACCTATTCAAAATTAACTATTGCAGGTTAACGATGGAGTTTCAAATTTTAAACATTGATAAACAGGGAGGGTAAGGAGCTCCCCCCACCCCAATTCGTGAGAAAATATTTAGCGGCGAATCGTGAATAGGCGGGGGGGGGGGCTTAACGGGAGGGGGGAGTGAACACTCCTTTTCCCCCCTCTATATCCCACCCCACCCCTCCCCCCCTTTGAGCATAAAACAAACATATTTTTAAAAAAAAAATCTATTATTTGCCAGCGGGGGGGGGGGGGGGGGGCATAGATAAAACACAGATAAATGGTGTCTTCAAAATTCTAGAGAAGATTTCCATCACTTCAATTACCCTTGCTGGGCATGAAATTACCCTATAATGTACATTATGTCGCAACCTCGATAGGTGTGTTTCTCGACTCAAATATGACAATCTCTACACAAATTCAATATGTATACATAAATCAGTACGTTATCAGTTACGCAATTTGGGTTTCATTCGTAAATATCTTAACCGTAGTGCCACTGAGAAAATTACTCATGCTTTAATTTCATCTCGCTTAGATTTTTATAATGGCTTTTTGTTTGGTTCGCCTGACAAACCTACTCGCAAAATTAAAGAATGCTGCTGCTCGTTTCGTGACCCTGTCCAACAAGTACAGTCACATCACACCAGTCTTCAAATCACTCCATCGGTTGCCCGTAGAAGAACGTGTTGTTTTCAAGATTATTTTGTTATTATTTGACTGTATACATGGTTCTGCTCCGTAGTACAACATCGGCTTTATCATGCATTACTTTCCCTCTTGACAGCAACGTTCTCAAAACTCTGGCTTACCTGTTACTCCTAGGGTTAAAACAAAGTAGGGGGAGCGAACCTTCGCTCATGCTGGGCCTTCATGGAATACTCTCCCTCAATGGATTAAAAAAAGCAGTTTTGCTGAAGAGTTAAAAAACAATCTTAAGAAATATCTGTTTAATTCAACTTATAATACCATTACCTTTCATTTCTGTACCTTTCCTATTGCACCTTTGTATATTTTTTATCATGTATTTTATCTTTTGCACAAGCTGCGCCTTGAGCATTTGACTGTCAAGTGGATTTGGCGCCTTATAAATATTATGTATTATTATTATTATTATTATTAAAACACCCCCTTATGCCAAGGGGGTCGGGGTGTTTGAACATCTAAAACACCCCCTGTTTGTCGGGGGTGAACACCCAAAACACCCCCTCTCGATACGCCCTTGGACTGATCGAATTATAATCCAATTTACATCAGGCATTTCAAAGATTGGCCCTTTCTTATTAGAGATTAAATAACTATTTGAAGTTAACAGCTTACTTTTAAAATGCGGGTCTTTTATCACCATGGTAATTTAATATCAATATGCTTTAACAAGTTTTCATGTTTTCCCCAAATATTATGCTCCGTAACCAGTCTCAACTCTTCTTTTGCCGATTAGTTTTAGGAATACTCTTATTCCTCTCATTGATTATGTTAATGATAATAATTCCATTGAATTTGGTTCAACAGTTTTGGCACCTTAGCTGCTGATGAACAGACATCACACTGCAGGTGTCCGAAGATTTAGAATAATTGGAAGCGATAACAGTTTGGCTTCTCGAACGTTCGAAGAAATTCAATAGTTTTAATTTCATCTACATACCTGTATCGAGGTTTGTTTATGTAGTATCCGAATCTATGTTACTATAGTGATATCCAGGGAGAGTGTGCCAGAAAACAAAAACCGATCGGAAGAAAAGAACGACTGGTCGGATGAGTCTAATCAGTCAACACTGAGCTAGGGTAACTCCCAAAGACGGCAAAATACCCTTCTTCCTCCGGCAGGAAAAGTGCTATTCATTTCTTACAACACATGTAAGTGCGTGGTAACAGGCCATATGTGGTTATTTATAGACATACCTACCTCATCTCTCTCTCTCTTTGCCATTGATTTCGATTCATTTTCATCATGAAGAACTCTGAATTCTCCATTCGACATTATTATCGTCCGAAGTGAGCTGGACCTTCAATTTTTCTACTCATTATGGAATTTTGAAAAGTATTTCGTCTAGAAAAGGAAGTTGTAACTTAAGGAGTTTTTGAGTAGGAGTAACGTTTGGAGTGCACCGTACATAGAGGGGCAAGGCTGGAGCCCGCAGTGTGACGTCACAGATATGTTTCCCGCCCATATTAGATCAGCCTAAAATCAACCCTGAGAAGGATAGTGCGCGACTGCATGCTGGGTCGTCTGATTCATACTTTAGTCATAAAATGGACTCAAAATCTGGAAACTGCGCGGGAGCAGTCTTAATCTTCGTAGGAATCATGTTATTTGGTAAGCAAACTCCGTAAACATTTACTACAGCATGAACTCTAGATTTCGCGAACTAACCCACTGCGAGTGTAAAATGCGTGTCATGTGGGGGATATGCTCTAATTATGTAGCTATAGTGACGATGACTGGTGCTTTATAAAGTACTTCCTCGCAGTTCTGTCAAAAGGGAAATGGCTTGCTAATTACTTAGTTGGATTATGGGTAGTTATAATATAAGAGGAAGTAGAGAAATCTAAGTCTTCAAGTTAAGTTAGAAGAAAGTTGGTTTAAATCGGTCATTTGTATATGCCCCGAAGCTTAGAATAATCTCGTGTTTCCTTTAGCCTATAATTTCCTATGCTTTCAATAGCGATCTTAATATGAACATGTATTTGGTCATAATTTACAGAGTATAGTTTGTAGTCGATTGTGCACCAACGAATTGAATAGAGAGAAACTTGAACGAATGATAATTCGTTTTTTAACGTTTTCCTTAAGATAATTTTCCCAAACCTTTCAAATGGAATTAAATGAAATCTGGAAATCTGGGGGAAAATACATCCAAATATCATTCTCGTTCTGATTCTTAGTATGACTCTATGGAATCCATCTTTGAAGTATTCTTTTGATAGAATATAATTATGTAAGGTTTTTTTTCTTTCTAATCGATGATAGTAATTATCTTTTGTCCATGTAAACATGCAGTTAGTCCTTGGACTACTTCTTTGTATATCTTTATAAACCAAAACGAATTTATCTGAATTAAAATGAATTAAAAATCACGAAAATACATAAAAAAAATGTTGTTCGTAGATATGCACTCCCTAATGTTACTTTCTATATATAACAAAAAGATAGACGACTGGACGAAATAGTCTAAAATCTTTTACTGTTTCTAACGTCTGAAGGTCATCCTAATTTTCGCCCAACCTACGTTAAAAGGTTACCAGTACAAATCTTAAACAGATTCATAAGCATATGTCATATGTGTGGTGGGGCAAAAAAAGGGGGCTATATACCTCCCTATTCTTCCGAGACTTCCGCTATAAAGAAGGTCATCCTTGGAACTTGTTGCTTGTGACTATGTGGCTTTGTGTGTCAAACCCCCTTCTATTCATCTAACCTGGCTACACCGGTGGCTAGATGTAACCGGTAATGAGTAATATGTCAAAAGTTACCGATATACATCTTGTGACAATTCTGGGGAGCCAAAAGGATATCCACGCCCAATAATTTACTTTTTAAAAGACATACCTTGACATATACAGAACAAGTGGTTGGAAATGAGATAGGACTCTTGAAAAATGATGTCTGGTCTACACAAGTTGACCGCTAATAATCATAGCCTATACTTATCGAAAGATTAGACTGACTTTTTAAACTCAGTTTACACAAAGTGCGATTCTTCGGTTATAGAATACTTTGATTGACGTAAACATTGGATACTTTCAGTATATTTGACACCTGCTGCTCCATTTTAGTCATTACGGTAGTGCAGGATTAACATACAGTGGTACTGACGGCACGATCATAATATAGGCCTACCAATGTCTTGGTAAACAGACATGACTTTATACTTTATTTTCCCTAACATTCAACTTTTAATTACTACTTTACGTCCAGTTTTATATTCTTGTTCCATGTTCTTGTTTTAGTATTCATAAAAGGATGAACAAGCCGCTAACTGGCAGCTTAGTATTTAGAATGTAATATTGTCGGTATGGTTAATTTTAATTTTCAATTAATTTAATTCTGTCCACAATTCGATTTTAAATTAAAAAACAAGAAAAGAGACAAAACAACATTATATCATGACAATGCAGTAAAACTGTATACAGAAATTTAACAATATATGATACAGTTCAAAGTTCCTATAGATCTACAATGCATGACACGTGTTTGATAGTGATCCGTGTTTTGAAATATTAGTCTGTAATCTACACCAATGTATATCGTAACATCGTGTCTGTAGTACCGATATTTATAAACAAATCGTCATATTAAATGCTAAATATATGACTAATCGTTTGCCATACTCTCTTAATTCAGAGGAGGTGGAATCTAATTGTGATGGGTCACAATTATATAAATTATTTCCTTTGAGTGAAATTCACTCAAATATGTGTTTTAAAGACTCGTTCGAGAGTGCATTTCATTATTTGATTTTGTTTCTATTTTTCTTGTTCATCACCCTTTGTAAGTTGTTTGGTTTAAGCACTCCTAAGTATCATTTAAAACTAAGATAACTGTAAACTAAAAAGCCTTATAGTTACATGCATTCCCGTAGTTATCTTATTTCTATTTCATTGCTCATATTTAACGGTTTGTTTAGCTCTATACATGACTGATTTTTAATGATTTATATTTGTTTTGTATATTGTATATATTTTGATTGTATTTTGAAATGAATAAATGAACGAAAGAACGAATAATATCATAGCAACTATTTCGAAAAGTAAACTCGAGGGCGATTTCAATACCCTATCCCATATCCCATATAAATTTTGTTCGGATTACGTAGAACGTCATTGCAGGGAGGTGAGACATGTTCACACATTACAATAGGTGACACACAAGGCTGGTGAAATCCGGTTGATTTTTCGGAAGTAGTTGCTATCGTGTGTAAATGCTTTTCGTTTGAATTCCATTCCAAACGAAGTAATCCATATATTTGAATATAACGCCACACACAAATAATTTGCACTACTGCACACATTGTACCCCGGCATTGTACATTTAGGACGTCCTGAAAACTCAGGTTTAGGGTTAAACTTACTGTACTTGAAATTCGAATGAGATAACTCAAAATGGTTCAGTGATGAGTTGTTTGAGATGGCACAGTGCAGCTGCACAGACATGAATCGTAGAGGAAGCAACGCATAATCTAAAAATAGATTCTAATTCAAAACAATGTGTCATAATATCTGTTCGTTATGACACTTTCATTCAGTTGGTATCGACCTTTATCATGTCTGTAAGTTAAGTTTGAGTTTGGGTTTGAAGTTTTATTATCCAAACAAAAAGTAGGCCTACATCAATATAACAATGAAATGTGAATCTTTAACATTGAAAGGATAGATAAATAGGACCAGAGAATAGCATTAAACGCTAATCATGTCTGGTACCACTAACACAAAAATAACTATTAGATACATACTTAAGCTACAAGTTAGTTCTTTTAGCTTTACCTCATTTATGCATGCGTATACTTGGCATCAGCGTATTATAGACACAATAATAATGATAATAATAATGATAATAATAATGATTTTACAAAAAGTGACCCCATCGATTTTGTAAGAAGTTGTCGACCCGTTGCACACTCTTGGCGGCCATGAACCATGTGCAATGTTGTTCAATGTTGTCCATTTGTATGGGTTGTATATGGGCGCCTGATATTAAGGACTTTTAGATTTGCACGTCGACATAGTGGACTGCTAGGTGTAACGTCCTTTTAAGGCAATGCCAGTAACTTAAATGTAGGCCTACTATGTCCCATTTGCAGGCCCAACAAATGAAAAGGTTAAATTACAACGGCATTTGGAAGATAAAATTATACTAATTTAGAACTTCCCTTAAAAAAGGGGGGCTTGAAAATTTCTTTAAGTGGGAAAATAACGACTATTTTAGTTGTCAAATCGACTTAAGAGCTATAGAGCCAGTAAGTAATGGTCTGATGTTCAGACCATTGTACCGAATGGTCATACGTTTTATGCTGCGCAAAGATTCCATCAGTTTAATTTTGGCCACTACAAGAAGTGGTTTATTGATGTAGACAAATGCTCATGTACCCTTTACAGCTCATTTTATGTATGTTATTACCAAAGAAGAATAAAAGCCAGTCAGTCATTCAATAGTGTCTGACAGTGAAGTCTGGCAAGTAAACGGGTTTTCTTGCATAATTTGAATATTAGGACACTGCTAACGTTTAAATTTCAAAAATAGGACATATATGACATATTCATAATTCCTGCAAAGTTCTACAGAATTTGATGTTGGCTGCAAAAGGGACATAGTATCTTTAAAAGGACGTCACACGTAGCAGTCCACTATGTCGACGTGCAAATCTAAAACTCCCTATTATAAGAACCTGATGAACCAATACATGACACTCCAGTGATAAAAACTTAAAGGGTAACAATTGAATTATAAATACCCCCCCCCCCCCCACCTCCTCGATCCTTTCCAATGCTCATACTGTCATGAATGTTCATTATTGTTTTCATCTTATATATTGGCTTTCACTTTCGCTTTTTAGCACTCGCATGAAAACGGCTGACTCTACATTTTGAATGTGGGCCAAATCTGACAGTAATATTTAGATAATCATTGATCCAAATTTGGAATGACAATCTCCATTCAAAATGACAACAATCATTACAAGGGTCTTAGTTCAGCCGATGTATGACGTCATCTAACCAATAACACATTATAAACTGGACACAGGCCAGAAAGTTGGATATTGACAGTTTTCGGGGTCATTGTAATTTGCAGAATCGTCGTCACACTCAAACACGATGAATTTATAATTCAGCTAGCGGATTGTGTTCAGTTAGGACAAAGTCCCGATTTCAAAAACAATGTCAGGATTAAAATAGATTTTGTTTAAACATTGATTTGAATATTAATGCTGATCGTGACATTGTCTTTCTAAAGGAATATAAAATCAATATATACGAGTGTAGATCAAAGGTACCGATATAGGCATTCTTTTAGTTTGGTTCCATCATGTTGCTATGAATCTTATAAATTCTGTAATTATACAGTGCGTCCCAGAAAAAACGAAACCGAGAAGTATCGATGTTTTATCATAAATTAATCACAACCATAATTAATGAATGATACATATTTGGAAAGCTTAGAGTCTCCTCTTTTAGTTGATGTTACTCACGTGATGCATATTTTACGCATGAGTGATTAAGAGCAATTTGAAGGAAGGAAACCAAAAAGTAATTTGGCGGGCGGTATCTGAATTTCAAAGAAAAATTCATATTTCTAAAAAGTTCATTTTCTGCTCTTTCATATGATACCTCAATCAAGAAAAATGAGCCAGGAATATCAAAGTTCTGTTTGCTTAAAGTAGCCCTTACATTTTCATAATTTTAACAAACGAATTCGTTTTCACTGGGTGCCTGCCGTAGCAAAAAGCAGATTTGACAAAAGACTTAACTCCGTTTCGTTGACAATCAGCCATGCATGAAGACTCTCGTCTACGGCTGATTGTCAACGAAACGGAGTTAAGTCTTTTGTTAATTTCGTTTATTGATACGGCAGGCAGCCAGTGAAAACGAATTCGTTTAATAAAATTATGGAAATGCAAGCACTACTTTAAACAAACAGAACTTTGT
>JAVYIG010004310.1:125000-165911 GCA_035222895.1 Strongylocentrotus droebachiensis | reverse complement strand
ATTAAGAAAAATTGAAAATTGTATCAGTATTAAACAGGGAGAAGGAAAGGGGAGGAAATTAATCAAAACAAACATTGAAGAATCCAATTCAGTGTTCTTTCGTGATGCATAAGAATGAAAGTACATACAAAGGTGAAATAATAAATTGAAGAGCGATGATCAATCAATTCTTTGACGTTGATTGATTGAATAAAAAATAATGAAACAATGTGGTCTGAGGGTCATATATCTTCGAATATAAGAAAGTTCACCCACCATCGTGTTGTTGAACACTATTTGCAATTTAATTTTAATGCGGTGACTTGTCGGTTACGAGCAGAAGGTCATTTCAGGCTTCTATATTCTATAATACTATCAACAGATATCTGGAGAGAGACAATTCGTCACATCAAGCTACGAGAAAGTATATCATCATCTCACAGAATTCTACTCGAACACCGCATCGAAAAAAAATCACCCCTTTTTTTTTCTTCTTCCTCTTTTTTGGTCCCTTTTAGCCCTCCTTTTTTCCTTTTCCTTCCTTCTCTCTCTTTTTTTTAGCGGGGGCGGGGGGAGGCAAAGGCCTTTTGCCCCACCCCCATCCCGATCCGCAACTTGTTGGCGGGAAAATTGCAACTGATATCCCCCCTTCTTTTCTTTACTTCTTCCTCAATTTTCCTTCCCTTTATCTCCTCTTTTCCTTTTTTCTTTCCATTTCCTTCCTTCCTTCTCTCATAGTTTGTTTTATTGGGGAGAGGCAACAGCCTGGGAGGCAAGGCCCTTTCGCCCCCCCCCCCCCCGATCTCCTACTTTTCTTTTCTTCTTCCTTTTCTTTCTTTCCCTTTCTCTCCTCTTTACCTTTCCTTATTGTCATTCTCTCTCTCTCTCTCTCTTGCGGAATGGGGGGGGGGGGGGGGGGGGGCAAGGCCCGCTCTCCCCGCTGGATCCGCGCCTGCATCTACCTTATATCTACTAACGTTAGACCCTAATAATGGATCTAGAAGATTGATTGACCTGGTCTCAGTGACGGGTAAACTTTTTTTCTCAATTACTTGGTCTAACCATGAAAAAACCGTCTAATTTTACTTTAGATTTTCAAACAGTAACAGTTACGACCTAAATTAGGCCTAAGGCCAAGGGCTGTACTCTACATTTTAATAACAATTAACATTAACGTTAGAGTTAACTTAAACTGTTGTTTCTCTGTGATACAAGTGGAAAAGGAACACTTTAAAAAACAATATATATATCTTTCCCCTTTTTTTTTCCTTCCTTTTTTCCCTTCTTTTTTCCCTTCCCAGTTATGTAACAAGTAAATTTCTAAGAGAATTTCTATGATAATGATTAAATACCAAGGAATTTAGGAGTTTCATGGCTACCAATTCAATGGAAATTTGTATTAAAATAAGAGCCCCTGTCAGCCCTAAAAGAGCCCCCGTGAGAAGACTCACGGGGGCTCTTTTTTTGTTTGGAAGAGCCCCCGTGGACAAACAATTAATTTTAGCCCTGGTTACAAACACTGTACACAGAAATACGTATATGGGACTACACGAACATGTGGCATAAAAATCCGTCCCGATTTGTATGCTGTTACATATTAAGGCATTTGAAGAGCCATGCTTTTCAGGAAACATTTTTATCTGATGTTCTTCCACACTTGCATAACAACAATGATAACGCTCACAAATTATTTTTCACCTCTTCCCAGAACTCAACCTTCTCTTAAGTGCAGCATATTGACGGCTAGGCTATTAAACTGGGGTAATATGACATTGTATGACGAGATTCGAGGGGCCACACAAAGCCATGTTACTGTGGTTCTCACACCTCGGCTGTCATCAGCGAATTAGGGTTCGAAATATCACATAATCCTGTTAACCTCTTTAAATCCAAGAGTTCAACACGTACCGACTTTTCAGGTTTAGATTTAAGAACTGCCTGAGTCATACGAATTTATGGGGTCGCACTTTCATTCGAATTTGAAACTAACAACCTGACAAAATCGATGGCTCTTTTTAGTCGCTATAGAAATTATTCCAATCCTTATTCACATTGACACACTCTGACATTTGATCTGATTATCAAACTTGTACATGTTTCACGGTGACGAAATTATGACATTTTCAACCGGATATACGTTTAATGCAACGCTTGTTGCATAAGATCTTTAGATTCGTGCGGCAATTACCGAAATGGATTTTTTTTTAAATGTGGACAGCACATTTTTATGAATATGAGACATAATCTGAAGATAGGTGGGGTGGGGGAGATGTCACTGGGATCCGGACACCGTTTTTCGGCTAGTGACATTTCGTGTGTGTAGTCATTTTTTATTAGGATGATTATTATTATTATTATTACATATTGTTTTTTTCTTCCTCGCTTGCATGCTTGTTGGAAATGTGAGGTTTCAAGTCAGCACTGGAGAAAATGTGGTGACCTTTGGTGACCTTTGCTTGTATTTGTTTTATTTTATTTGTTTGATACGCAGGTTGATCCATCTAATAGTCCATTTTCGTTATGTAACTAACTGTAATGCATAAGTCTTTGTGAAGAGCCTCAATACACATTAGTTCATTCACCTGATAAGAATTATGGTATTTCAATAGGCAGAATGCAACTGCATATATTAAGTGTTGCTAGGTAGGTCAAGCCATAATAGGCCATTTTCGTAATGTAACCAAATTTAATGCATAAGTCTTTGTGACGTGCCTCAATACAAATTATTTCATTCACCTGGTAAGAATAGTAGTATTTCAATAGACATAATCCAAACTGCATACATTAGTTGTTGCCAAGTTGGACAAACATTATGGCTTGACCTACCTACATGTAGCAACACTTGATATATGCAGTTTGCATTCTGACTATTCAATTACTATTATTCTTATCAGGTGAATGAAATAATTTGTATTTAGGCACTACACAAAGACTTGTGCATTAAATTTGGTTACATTACGAAAATGGTCTATTTGTCCTACCTGGAAACAACTAATGTATGAAGTTCAGATTCTGTCTATTGAAATACTATTATTCTTATCAGGTGAATGAAATAATTTGTATTGAGGCACTTCACAAAGACTTATGCATTAAATTTGGTTACATAACGAAAATGGCCTATTGCGAAAATCTGAAGTCGCCCTTGTTTACTATCTACAAGTTCTTACCGAGTCCTTTCATGGCTTTCCTGAGGACCTGCACATCAGTATCCTTGTCGAATCCCTCGAATTCCGTCACAGTAGGCTGAAATATGTAAACAAAGATTATGTAACAATTTTTTCGAAAGAAAATAGTCACACCTAAACAAACAAATGTGGGTCAGGCCATATGCATGTGCTTCTTTGGTCTTAAATCCTTTTAAATGATAAATTGTGCCTCGTGCTTCAGTGCATCATTTTCATCTGGACGCAATGTATCTAGGATTTCACAGAACCTTGTTTCAATCCACATGATAACCTTTAATTAGTTTAGACAGCTTCTTGTCTCATGTTATCTTTTTCTATTCCCACTTGTCTACTGCGCCATTTCAAACGCGTAAGGGGCATAAGGTATGTATCTTGAATCGCGAATGAAAACTCAAAGGTTATTAAACCCAAATCAAGAACATATAATGTCCTAATGTCCTTTGGCAAGACATTGATCTACAATTGCCACACTCAACCCAGGTGAGGTAAATGGGTACCTGGTAGGATTATTCCTTGAAATGCACTGTGCGCTGATAAGGCTGCCGGAGCTAAAGCCAGGGTAATAAAGTCCAAAGCTCTTTGGAAGCGCATAGAGATGTTATTTCATAACGTAATATGCGCTATACAAGAACTGAACTATTATTATGATAAATATCAAAGAAATTGACAGCAGACTTTCATGAAAAAAGATAACATCCCAAAAAATCTTTATCCCGTTTGTATCACTCAATATTAAAGGTAACCTTAAACAAGGGATGCGAATGAAGTCAAGATTTTAATCATCATAAGAAAAAGAATATCATAAATTTGTGCTTGTAATAATCATTTCATGAATTTGAGTTTATATTGGCACCTTTTTGTCAACTGCCTATTAATAGTCAATGTAAATATATGAACATGAAACCGAGAACTATCGATGTTTTATCATAACTTAATCACGATTATGATTAATAACCGGCACATATTTGTAAAGCTTAGATCCTCCTCTTTTTATTTGATGCAACTCATACATACGATGCATATGTCACCTTTTATTATTTACACCAGTTCACGGTTGCAGTCTGAGCATTAGCAGATAAAGGTCATTGCAGAACAAATTTTGAAATACACGGAGACGAAATACTGGATACGTGCTCATGAAAAATGTATTCATGCACATTCAGTGCACTCCATGATACACAGGTGGAAGTATTCTTTGAAAAGGGGAAACAGATGCTATTTATATCACCTCCATCGCTGTAGGAGAGATTATTTCAAAATGTACAAAGTGGGACCTATTCATGTTTTGAAGATCTGTGGATATTCGGGGTCATTGCGGTAATATTCGGGGTCATTGCGGTAATAACCGTGAACTGGTCTATTTCTTGCTGTCTGCTGCCTCGAGATCACTGGAGCGAAAAAATATAACTATCCCTATTTTGTGAAGGTTTAATCCTTTTTATGCAGAGGGATTCTTCTTCCATTCTTGACCAGAAGTGCGTTTGAAACTCAATTAAGTGGGGCGTCACCCCATTGAACATTGTTTCCAGTCTTAAGGTCTTAATCTACTACTAAATGACATGGAATGCCTAAATATTAGGGCTTATTTGCACTCTTTAAAAAAGCACACAATAGGGGCACTGCAATTTATATTTCAAGGGATGGATTAGAGTTTTTATCGCTCACGACGGCTATATCTAGATGTTTTGAATTGCCAACTCGAGAGCGTCCTGGGGCTCTGCTCGTGCTCAAAGAAGACGAAAGACTTTGAAATTCAGATACCGCACGCCAAATTATTTTGTGATACCCTCTCTTAAATTTGTTTTAAATCACTCATGCGTGAAATATGCCTCATATGAGTTGCCTCAAAAGAAAGAGGAAGATCTAAGCTTTACAAATATGTGTCATTTATTAATTATAATTGTGATCAAGTTATGATAAAACATCGATAATTTTCGGTTTCGTTTTTTTCTGGGACGCACTGTATAGATATGATAGACTAAAACAACAACGTACCTTGTTCTACATTTCGTTCATCCATATCATGATATTATCATAAGCAAAATATCCTTACGTTGTCATCGATATAGTCTCTGCAATCTAAACACTTGCCATTCTCTTTTTTCTTTCATTCGTGCGTTAATCAACAAAATATCATGATATATTTCGAGATGAGGGTTCGGCACAAGTGGACCTCTCGCTCTGTATATATTACTACTTGGACTTTATCCTCTCTGCTAATTAAGACATACTCAACCATCATTCAAACAAACATAACGGAGGCTTCTAATCATTAATACCCTAGTGATGTATTACGTACATGTGGAAAGACAACGTCTTAATAAATCCTGTACTAACTGCACAATTAAACATCACACAATAAGCAGCTCCTTTTAACGTATTCGGTTAGCTATTACGTGTATGTGTCTACAACGAACTAAATATTATAATGGTGTACATTGTATGTTCCCGGTAGGCCTCTATTATTGATTTGGAATTGCCATGCCATGCATAATGCGATGCACAATATTATCATTGATTGCAATATTTAAGGAAACATGCCATGCATAATATGAAGCTCAATATTAGCATTGATTGCACTATTTAAGGAAACTGAATGTTCATTGTTGGGAGTGGGAATCGAATCCATATTAATCGTCTGTTGTCAGTCGCGGGTAAAATGGCGTGCAAATGAACGGTTCTAAAATATAAAACATTTCAAACAGTCTACCTAATATACATTGTGTGAGCAAGGATTTAAAGATAAATTAGCCAAGAATAATGCTTCTTCATGTCTACCACTAAACATTAGCAACAGTAGTCGACATCATTATTTCTTTTTAAATCGTCACATTTCTCTGAAACGTTATTTTTGAAGAACAGTAGTTCTGCAGCAACGGAAATGATAATAAATTATGTTGATTTTCATAAATCTGATTACAGTTATGATCCACTTCCTGTCAAAGCATAAGACGGGTATCGTCGACTACAAAACATACAAGCTACATGCGACAGAATTTCTTTTTAAAGGGTTGAATACATTAATGTAAAATATAAGCTTGCATAATGTGGGTATCGTTAGTAGGAAAAGGATTACTTTAAAGGTATGAGGAAAAGAGGTACTAAAAGCACAGAAAAGAAAAGGAATTCGTATACTATTGGTAACAAGCAAAGATGAAAATGAACATACTATGAAGGATTAAGATTTTGAAAATAAATGTGTACTTACTCTGTTGTTCATTTTGGTAAATTTGCTGAGGAATTCACGCGAAGAGAAAGATAAAAGAGGTGGAGGATTCAACCGGCACGTCCTGCAGATACTCGGCGATGGGGAACACTGAGCTGAGAGTGCCTTGTAACAGGAAGAGGACTTCGTGCAGTGCGCCGTGCCTTTATTTACACACAAGCGGTACAGCTCTGCGTCATGAGTGGGGGTGGGGTCGGGTGAGGGGCTGGAGGTGTGGGACTAAACAAACGTATTCGTCACAACAGGGGAATTTGAGACCTGGTAAGAATATTAAATCATTGGAAAGTCATGATAGTTGGCCAGAAGTGAAAGTTATACATTAATAATTTTCAAAATGACTGGGAGGTAATATGTATCCTTTCTTTCCCCATCTTCTCCAGGAACTTGGTGGTACAGGGTGGTACAGAGCAGTTTACTGCAACATTAATTTGTGTCTAGACTTCCGGTATAGCAATCGGCGTGGGGCCTTTACTTTAGATGATTCATTTAACAATTGTTATGATTTGTATATGGAACATGCCGTTCTTCTATTGGTTTCAAGAGATTAATAAGGGGCGGAACCATGACTTGTTAATTATTTAAAATGGGCTCGGGAGAGGAGGGGACGGGGAAGGTGAGGGGGGGGGGGGTGGTGAAGGGGAAGGGGAATTTTCTCGACGTATTTCCAAGGAACATAATTTCAAGAGCCCCACTCGTCTTAGCGAAAATCGAGGAGGAAGTGGGAAGGGGGATAAACAGATGCAGAGAGAGAGAGAGAGAGAGTTTGAAATGGGGGTACTAAATTTCCCTCCGAAACTCAGCCAGCCCTCTGCAGGCTATTTCGAGTGAGGCGGAGGGAGGGGGAGGGGTATTTTCATTTTCTCGCGGCCGATTCGACTTTAAAGGTAATACAAAGTTTTGGTATGGGGTCATGAATTGGGTTCAAATGAACATATTGGAAGCATATGCGATCCTACAATATTCAGTGATCGTTGTCGCGGTCGAAATCGACTCTAAAGTTATGAAATTGTAAATAATAAACACTTTATGTTGAATAGCTCCCTCTCAAGGTCAAGATATTAATTAAGCTATAAACAATGTTTATTGACTAAAATCGACCGATTAGCTATTCCCGTTCGGAAATTATATACCACAACTACATATTCTGAGATTTTCATGGTCGCAGCTACCATTGTACGGACGTAGGAGCTTTTTGGAATTTATCAAAATTTACCGGGAGCACCGGTAAATCTTTATATTCAATTTTGTTCGAAAGCTGAAGTGTTTTAGGGGCTAACATTTCTAGTGTTTTCAATACATCCACAGGGGCATCCAAATATATCAAAATTGTAAAGAATCACTATCCACCCATTTTTCAAAATTTCCCAAAACTTTGTAATACCTTTAAGTATGGTTCCAAGGTACGTTTGTTCTCTCTAAAACATTTACTAGAACAAATGCAATGAAACTATCCCTTTTCAGATCGGTCTCTCTATCACTCTTTCATTATATCTCCTCTTCTTTCTTTCTATTGACATATATTCCTCTGTCCCACCTCTCCCCTCCCTTCCTCTCTCTCTCTCTTTCCATCTCTCTTTTTTCCTCTCTCTCTGTCTTCCTCTCTCCCCCATCTCTCTCTCTCTCTCTCTCTCTCTCTCTCTCTCTCTCTCTCTCCCTCTTAATGTTTCTTCCTCTTTCCCCACACGCCCCCCCCCCCCCTCTCTCTCTCTATAAATGCAATCTAGTACCATTTAGCTGGTAATGTGGTCAAAGGTATATTCCGAATTCAGCGTATAAAGACACACAGCAATAAAGATATTATTTTTCTCCATTTATTCATCGATATATCCTTTACTGTTTTCAGCCTTTAAATGTTATAATTAACTCATAATTTATAACTTATAATTATCATTTCTATGACAATTGTTATTTCAAAATACTCCGACAAAATATACATTTGTAAATATAACCTCATAAGGAGCATACATACAAATATGACTAAGTTGGAAACATTGCTTTACTTTTCTCAGAAACGAAAACACGAAAAGAGGGTTGAAACCATTCCCGGCTTAAGCCAGGGTGTAAAAGTAAAATATGCTAACAGTGAATATTTTTCATAATAAAATCAGAAGAGTAAGCCAAACCACCACCACTATAAAGCATTATAATAAATTATTACTCAACTATTAAAAAATACACAATATCCAATTTATTCCCTACATGATCATATTTGGACATGAAGCGATCGAGAAATACATTCGTATAAAAACAAACTTTGCTTGCACTATCTTTAGCCTCTAAGTATGATATTGCTTATATTTATTAAGTCATATTTGTTATTATAAGCCGAGATTCTTGATAAACCATTTCTTAAAACATGAAAGCCTTTTAATATGTTCTCAATCATGAAGGCACTTGTGATTTGTGACTTTTTTCATTTAGTTACAAAAAATATATTTATTCGTCTGACGAAAATAATTTATACAACGTACATCTTGTCATACATTTTCTAAAATATAATCTATCCTTTAATACCAGAAATCTGATTTGTTTTTGTTTTGTTAATAATTTCTTAACATTCTTATGTTTCCCTATAACATAAGTTGTACTTTTGCTAGCAATTTCCATATACTTGATTTACATGTGTACCGACACCCACTCTTAACATTAACAAATGTAATATTTTTGCTTCACACCTATTGGCGAATCTCTCTCTTTTTCTCTTTTAAAAGCTACAGCCAGTTCTTAATAGAGGGCGAAGTTGTGTTTTGTTTTGGGTAAAGCCAGGATTTTGTCAAGTTTGGTTTTTCTTTTTCTTTTTTATTTAGGGGGGGGGGTTCCGAACTTGTATTTCAATCTAAAAGAAAAAGGTTTATCACACTTTTCAGGTGCCATATGGGTCTTAATTTTGAGTTGTATGTTTGTGTGTGGGGGAGGGGCATTTCATGTCAGTCAGTTTGGGTTCATAAAAGGGGGAAAGTTTCTGGAAAGTATCTGCAAATACACACAGGTTAACACAGTTATCAGGAGTTTTGAGGGTATATAACGGGCGACATTTTGTTGTGCGCATTTCATGTTAGCAAGATTCACTTTTATGGGGGATGGGGGAAGAATTAACAACCCCCCTCCAAATCTGCCACTGGCTATGGTTATATACTTAGGTATAAGAGATTTGAGATGTGCGAAACTCATCAATATCTGACACGAATTATTTCCAGTCCAGAACGAGAACCCGCTGGAATCTAAGAGAGAAGCGCATCAAGCGCCCGCCTGAAGTCTCCCCCGACTTCACTCTTGATCGCATCGGCCAAGCTCTTGCTATGATGGGCGCGGTAGCTGTGGGCGATGTCTCCCAGGTCGATCTAAAATGATGAATACAATTGGAAGGAAATGAACCAAATAGGACAATATATATTTTTAATTTAGCTAAGTATTTTATCGTCCTTCATCCACAGTACATGTGCCATATTTAATAATCAAGCATCACACAATAATAAGCTGAGATCCTCCCACCTTGTTGAGCTGTTAAGCCCTTAAAGACATCACTCACAAAAATAAAAGCAACAATCGAATCAATCAATCAATTATGTTATGCTAGTTTACCATTACTTCTTAAATTTATTCACATGTAACACCAGCGGACGTGGAGAACCTCATGACAGAATGGAATTTTTTTTTTAGGTCATCCTCAGGCGTCCGCTGGTGGCATTTTCACTGTCTTGTAACTCTTTCATGTTATATGCTCTGCGTTGTCATTTCTATTTCGTTTATACATGTACCTGGATATTACATAAATTATAATTAAAATTAAAAATCAGAATAATGGACATTTCTAGTAATTATAGTAGATGTAAAACTTCTTACCTCACAACGCATGACAAAGACCCTTACGAGGACTGCCTCGTCGGTACCTAAGCCCTTCATTGCCTTGTGCAGTTTGTCCACGTAGTACTGAATGGGGTTGTTGATGAATCGAACTAGGTTGGAAAGAGGTGAGAAACGGGTCGTTCAATTTAAAGTTCAATTTAATTCATCCCCTGACACGAAAGTTTTGCCAAGGTATAATAACAAAAAGACGCAAATTCATGTTACATTGAAGACAAGCATGATAAGAAAGTGTGGACGATGTGGGTGTAGGGCAGGATGAGAAACGAGAATAGAAGAGATGGAGAGATAGAGAGAGAGAGGGGGTGGGGACGGGGGGGGTAATACAAAAATAAATATAGCGCAACAGAGAGGAGAATGACAGGGGCAGAGTGAGGGAAACAGGGATGGTCACTATTGTCTTTAATATGAAATGTTTTAAAACTGCATTCTTCCTCCTATTTACCACACCCGCGGCTGGCCCCTCCCTCCTCTTAACCCACTAGTAGCCAATAGTGAGCCTATATATTTATGTATGACATAGTTAACGCCCTTTTGGCTCGGAACAAACTCTCTGGCCCGAATTCACAAAGGAGGTTTGTCGACAAACCAAGGTTTATGTACGTCATATGACGCGTTTTGACGCGTTTTTTACAAACCTGGTTTGCAAATAACAAAAGAAGGTTTGTCGAAACAAAAGGAGGTTTGTCGACAAACCTCCTTTGTGAATTCGGGCCTCTGTGTCTTACCTAGATTGAGGTATCCTGTCTTCACGTTGCCGGACATCTCGCCCTTGATTGCATCTTCAATCGATTTACTCGTCAACTGAAAGAGAAGAATTATATATAATTTGCAATCCAATTAAAAAAACTATACAAACGAAGGTGTATTTTTAGCACAAAACTTGGTTCAAGGCTGCTAGAATTGCGAGGCAAATGAAAATGCACACAAAGTTACATTCTTCATCCGACAAAACACTGTCTATTATATTCTATTATAAAATATTGAATCTGACATTAGACACACACTCGTCCATAATGCCATATATCTTTTACAATAAATTCTCGTAATCAAACTTAGAACTACAAAAAAAGTCTGGTTTTAAAATATTTTGTTGGTATGGTATATATTATAGTTCATAAAGTGCAAGACAAAACAAAACATTCCTGGATAAATGATCGAAAACAAGTCCCAACAAAATTCATATTGAAGAAATTAAATATAGTAAAGTAAGCAAGATTACAAAACACAAAATAGAGCTCTTTGGAAGCAAATAGGAACGTTTAATATATAATGTGATATGCGCTGTACAAGGACTGAACATTATTGTTATTATAGAGTGATTCTTACCGAACCGTAAGCAGCGAAGACCTGACGAAGATGATCCCGACTGCGTCCGCCAATGATACGCTGAAACTCAGACTCATCCGTACCCCACTTTGCTGCTCCAGCCTAAAAAATATTCAAGAAATCAAGAGATTAAAGAAATTTAGTTTTGCGTGAAAAGGCTGAGGTTTTAGGCCCTCAAGGGAAAGTCCAAAAAGAAATAGGCAAACTTTGTTGAAACACAGCAACATATTAATTATCTTAGCTTATATAATTTGTTGCTTTAGTACTTTAGTACACCAACAGTACACTTTAGTACACTAACATTCTTGCTGATAATGTGAACAATAGTTATATCAATTTGTCTAAATCTTCAGAAAGAAACGGAGTATAAAGGTTAACTCCGTCTAAAAAGGAAATGATTCGAGGAAATACATCATTCTATAAACGATTTTTTTTTTTTTTTTTTTTGGGGGGGGGGGGGGGGGGCCTTATATTCACACTGCATTCAGTCTGACTTGTTAAAGAGAATTATCAACTAAAGTCCTGTCAAAATGCAAGAGAGGAAAATATCTACACCATTCCTTTTGACTGACACCCAGCTGTTGACGGGAAATTTCTGCTAACCGTTCACGCACAGAATACAAAGTAATTTTGTTAGTTTGGTTTTATACATACAGTCATGTGTATTCCAGCGGTACACATTACTTTTATGACAGGCACAACCACAGCGTCTTTTTTATCAATACGCTTCATATTTCTGTATCTTATAACTCAGTGCTCAGTGAATATATTATGCACAAGTCACATATTTCGGCGATTGTCATTCACTTTACAGTACAAAATCGCGGCGGTATTTGTATTTTGTATTCTGTATTTTTGAGGTGGTTTACCGCGACATAATCCGAACAAATCTCTCATGCTTACGTCGTAGAGGGCTTTGGCGTCGGCCTGGACTTTAGTAGGATCAACCGATGCACCTTCATCACGCCCTCCCTGGAAAGAAGATAAAGGAACAAAATTTGAAATCAATACATAATGCCAAAACGAATAGAAGAACAGTATGAAAAAGGAGATGAATATAATAACAACAAATAAAAACATAAATCGAGAAAAAGGTCATCGAAGATGGAACTTGAAACAAGAGGAAATAATTAAAGATCACATTCCATCCAACCAAATACCTTCACAAGTAACACATCTAAATCCTGTAAATACAAAATTCTTTTTCTGAATCCTAAACATGCTCAATGTAAGATAAGCATTATAAGGGTCGTTTCATACCAATTTGAGATACAAAATTGGGAGGAGGCCCGATTGCTAAGTGGTAGAGCAGTGGTCTCGTTCTCGTACCCGGTAAATCTCGGCTTCAAAATCAAGATGATGCGCTAGTGCCCTTTGATAAGGCATTTAACCTTATTACCAAATCCCTCGGAGAGAACTTAAAGCCATTAGTCCACTGGTTGCTTACGTATACGCATGCTTTCTAAACAGTCTGCTAAAACAAACAAACCGACCCATCAAAGGTGATGTGATTTAAGGTCTGTTTCTTCATGCAGGTAGTGCGGAAGTTTAAATAAATCTCACAAAGCCTTTAAAATTGTGTTTTCTTGAAGAAAATAACTCCTCCCCTTTTTTGTCAAATATTTTGGGTTTATTGCAATAGTTATGATTGCGTTTAGGTAAACGAAGAGGTTGTTTACCACAGAGAGACCGACGAGGAGTCTCTTCAGGTCACCACTAGTTTCTCCTTTCAAATCCTTCTCAAGATCTTTGCTGCCAAAACCTCCTGAAGGTAAATAAATAAAAATACATTCACAATAAAAATTAGTGGAAAGTTGTTTACAGTAAAAATTAAAAGTGTAGGGATAGACACTCTAACGGGAAATTATCAAGAACAAAAGAGCATCTCAAATTAAAATCCAATATATCCAATATATTCGTAGTCTCTTTATTCCTGGGGAGGAGGGGGGGAATGTACTTGAACGAACACAACGTCCATCTGATTCTCAACAGATGATGAGTTCAAGTTCAAGTTCAAGTTCAAGTTCAAGTTACATTTATTCAATTCTAATAAAAGCATATACACGTTAAAGTCTTTCCTTTATAATCTGACAGACTGAAATGCAGATAATTATTCATAGAATGAAGGCTACCATAATAAACCAAGGCGGTGTTGTCGACTGAGACAGTCCTCTTTCAGTAAAAACAGAACGTGCTCGAATGCAAGATCAATGATATTTCAAAATTTGATTACAGGAATATGCAAAACAAAAAACATCAAAACGATGTAATAAAACATAGGGGAAAAAAGAAGACTAAACAAAAGATAATGAAAGTGGTGTGAGTTGTCCTTACCCAACTTATAAGCCTTCTTGATCTCGGCGATTTGCTGCAATTATTATGATTATTAGGGGAAGAAAAAATGAGATACGTTGTAAACATATGCATAGTTGGAATAACATTACAATGATCAAAGACTGATAACAAAGCGTCGACGGCCTACAGAGAAGTTTAAACAAAGATGGGAAATCGTTTGTAGAAATAGTCATTTCCTTTTTTCATACCAATCTTTCGGCTTGATGCATGTAAACAAAAAATTGTCACTTATGTAAAAGGAAGCCCCCTTTTACTATGCGCTCGATACCGAATAAGGCTCCAATACTTTCTTGTTTTACGCTTAAATGAAATGTTAATGATTCGTCACTCCATTGTGATACGAAAACGTTTTGATGCACATGATTATAATGTGCTTGGTAAATGGTCTTTTGCGTCAGAGCCATTTTAGACAGTTTCGTAATAATATTTAACATGATCATTTTACAGAAGTATCATTGTCTAAAGAAACCGAAACATGTTTCCTATTTCCAAAGAAAGCAAATTGTTATGTTGATATTTATTCACAGGAAATAGGTTCTTTAAACATAACGTTAAAAAACCTTCGGGTGCACGAAATAGACAGTTTTTGGAAGAGGAGTTGAGATGGACTTACCGCGTTGGTACGGGCGCAAAGAATCTCCAAGATAGCATCTTCATCGGTACCTGCACCCTGTAATTAAAACAAAAATGTGAAAAGAAAATAATAGTCCGAAACTTATTCTTTCGTTTTAAACGAAATTGGGAAAATGATCACTAAGTCTACTACGCGAATCTCAAATTGGTAGTTTGGTTAGTGGATTGTGACGTAGGACATGGATAGCTCTCCCATTTGCCTTGTACGAAAATATCATTATTTTCTGTTTTTCTCGTAAATTCTTTCTTCCCTGGGGCACGTACTCAAAATATATTATAAATAGCAGATTTGTACAAGTCCTCTAAAAAGAATAAACCCTTATGTGCCATGATTTTTTGAAATGTTGAAACAGATGGGAAAGTAGTCCGGCACTACATCACGTTGAAATTACCTCTTCAGCCATTTTGAAGTACCTTTATACAAGATTACAACTTTCAAAAGTTCATAACTTTCTTATATTCAAGTAGAATTAATTGAAACTTTCATCAGTTTCATTCTCTGATTTGTCTGCTTTCTTTTAGAGTGGTTGTCTTATTGGGTTGGATTTCCCTTTAAGAAAAAGGGGCCGATGGATACACCGATTCGGAGAGATGAAAATGGAAGAAATTGTCATGGTTACCTTCATAGCCCTCTTGAGGCACCTGGCATCGAACATGGCTGGTGTGTCCATCAATCCTAGGATAACATCCTCGAAGTCACCACCGAGCTCACTCTTCAGGTCATCCAACAGATCCTGGATGAAGGAGAGAAAGGTAGAGAGAACGTAATCGTCGTATTTGAAATTGCCATCGTCATCATCATCATCATCACTATCATTATCATTAACATCATCGTTATCATCATCATTATCATTATCATTATCATTATCATCATCATCATCATTATCATCATCATCATCATCGTCATCGTCATTGTCATCATCATCATCATCATCATCATCATTATCATTATCATCATCATCATCATCATAATCATCATCATCATCATAATCATCATAATCATCATAATCATCATCATCATCACCATCACCATCATCATCATCATCATCATTATCATCATCATCATCATCATCATCACCATCATCATCATCATCATCATCACCACCATCATCATCATCATCATCATCATCATCATCATCATCATCATCATCATCATCATCATCGGATCGTCATAATCATCAATATCATCATTATGGTCGCGATCATTGGCCATTCCCATTATAAGCATGGTAACCGTTATCATCTTTAAAATTCATCGTACCACCCATGCCGTTATATTCATCATCTTGATCTAAAATCAAAAAAGAAGTATTTTCTTACCCGTCCATAAGCAGTCTTGTAGTGTATCTTGATTTCCTGCCTTTGAGCATTGGTACGGTAACAAATAATGTTGATAATGGCCTTCTCATCGGTGCCTGTGAAAACGGAGAATTGGAACATGATTATGTAAAAACATATTTTTGGTTTGTTTGTTGTTTTCTTTCTTTGTTTTGTGTGTACTATGCAGTTGTTTGTGTGATGGTGAGATGAGCGAACGTACATGTAGTTCGTAATCATCGTGATGAGATACCAAGACTGAAGTCACAACGCCAAACCACACTGGACAGACATTTTGCAGGGGCCCTTAGAAAGAACAGGGCCCCGTTTGCACAAACCTTACCATTGATGATAACTTTGCCATCAATGGCAATTACCATGGTAACAGGGCTCAACAGCCAATCAAAATCAAGGTTTCCATGTTAGTAACCATTGATGACAAACTTACCATCAATGGTAAGTTTTGTGCAACAGTGCCCAGTATTAATGATACGGATGAGGATGAGGCTACCCGGAGTATGAGACCATTATATAATTATTATTTTCTCTTGTGTATCTAGAAAGTGATGGACCAGAGAAGGGGGCGTTTCTGGGCAGCTCAGCATGCCATAAAATCCCGCTGGCAGCTGATTAAAAAAAAAAGATTATTATAATTATTATTTTTATATTTTTTTTATAATTTTTTATAATTTATATATTTTTTTTATTATTTTTTTTTTTTGGGGGGTGGGGGCGGGCTTAAACGAGGGGGCGTATCCACCCTATGCTGCTGGATACGCCATTGAAGTATAAATGACAGAGGAACTTACCAAGTCCTTTCATGGCCTTGCGTAGGGCCTGCGAATCAACATCCTTGTCGAAATGAGGGAAGGGAACCACGGTTGGCTGCAACAACAAAAAAGATATAGAATAATAATTATGCGGATGATTATTACAGAAAATTTAAATGAAACATAATCATTTCACATGATGAAGTTTAAAACTGTAAGCGCTTCAACAAACTTAACGCTCAATTATTCATGATTTGTAATCAGGAGTAACCAACGACTGGGCCGCATCCAAACTAAATCCACCACATTTCTCCTTCACTTCTCTTGGGTGAGTGAGTGTTGGATGTGTCCGCTTGTGATTATTATTAATGTTTTACTTATAATTTGTTAATTTTGAAAAAGGAGCACCAGTCCACAAGATCCTTTTCTTTTTTGGTTGCCCCAAACGATATGTTCACTTTATACATGTATATGATTTTGTCAATATGTTTTATTTTATTGTACTATTTTTTGATATCGTTGAATAAAGATGAATAACGTAAAAGCCCATGACATCCTATCCGTGGCATAAATTTTTCCTCTTAGAGGAAGCTCATTTTCAAAACTAAGACAATAGAGGGCGATGGAAGATTTCAGCACATTTCTATAATATATATATATATTACAGTCTCTCCTAGCGGGATTACTAATAATCAGCGGTAATATCTAAAGGTCGAAAACTCTTGTCTATTAAAGAAATTTCTAGATTTTACTGACATTAAAAGATATAAATTTAGCTTTGGAACTTTTGTTTTACAGTAGTTAGCACTCAATAACTAGGGCAATATTGCAAAAAGGACTACTCTGTCTATCAAAGAAATCTCTAGATTTGTTGGCATTTATTGATAGAAATAGCACGTAATACTGATTGATTCCGGAACAGGGAACTCGAAATGCTGTAAGGACAATGTTAGAAGAGACATTCCCCACATTCTGTCAACATTTTCCCCATGTTTATTTACCGTGATACATTCAATAAATAACAAATGAAATGGGGCAATAAATGAGCATTAACATACTGACGTCATATGCTTTCGTCATGCCAATGATAAGTTATTAGAAGTTCAAACTGTCATAATCATGATTGAACGATTATTAACCCGAAAATGGAATTAGCTTTCATGACATTTGTTCAAAAAGAAAAGCAAATATTTGATCCCCGGTCACAGTGTTACATATAATTATACCACCCACGCAAATTTAGAATTGTTGTATCTTTTTGTACCGCATGCAGCCTACACCAGTGTTCTACAAATATGTGTACCCCATAGTACAGTCAGGGAGGTACAAGGACACCTCCCCGGTACAGCGCACAATAGTTTTGGGGTAACTTTGGCATATTCTGAAGTACTTGTTTTTCTCTCTCCATCCAGCTCTGTATCCAGCTCCGGTAAAAGGAAACAATCAATATTCACAGCTTACTTCGAAATGTTTAAAGATTTATCATAAAAACGGTTGTGGTCAAGATTTTTAGTTAATACGCCTATAATAAAGGGATATCAAAACATCTCTAAAAGAAAGAACAATCAGAGAAGCACACTGGTGACTATTTGAATGAAATTGGACAACAAATTAAGAAATTCATGGATTTTTGAAAGTTGAAATCACTAAAATAGACATGAAATGTACGTATGTAAATTATTTCTGAGACTGTTCAGAGCGCAACAAATGTCGATATATTAACACAAATCTCTTTTTGTTATAGACCTGTTTTAATGATTTAATGTATTTTAATTTACATTTCTCTCCAGAAGCCGTGGCTGCTAATACATGCATAACGGCATGTTTGTAGACGTAATCCACTTTGTATACATTAAGCTGTTGATATGTCTAACTCAATAAACAAGTCTAGTCTCTACGTTTGCTCGTTCCCTAACAAATTAAAAAATAATCGGATTGAAAGTGTAAGAACTAACACCATGTGTACGTAAGTTTCTAACATATCCCAATGCCACCTTTTGTGTATGCATATAGTTGTTATCATTTTATCAACATATTGTAACATCTGGCCATTTCATGATATACCAAAATAGTCTTATTTTGCATGAGCAGTGTCATCATGCAGTACATCCGTAGTACTATTATTTCGTAAGGGACCAGCACCACATAAGGCTTTAAAGATAAAGACCAGTTATGGTCATGCGATTGCGATTGTGAAAGAAACGTTGTGGAATCGATCAGAAAAGGTTGATCATCTAGCATAAGTATTGGTGTGTATTGCAAGGTTCTGGAATCATCAAAATGATAAGAAATTTGGCCCAGTCTTGGTAAAGTTACAAGCACTGTACACAGAAAGATGTATATGGGACTACGCACACGTTCGTTCTATCTATCAGGTCCAAATAGATATAATAATTTACCAAATATATCAATTAGTAGGCGGTTTCTCGGCAAAATTTGTACGATCACGTATTAGTCAAAACATATTCTTTCACATGATTGGTAATGAGAGCTTCCATTTCATTTTTTGAGAGGGGGGCGTTCCCAAAACTGGCCTTTACCTTTAATGTTCTTTCTTGCCGGTTTCCTCATTCGTATATATATCATTGTATTTTTTTTCTTTCATTATGTTGTGTGTATGTTCTTCACTTATCTGTAAATATCAATTTTATAATTATATATGTTTTTATATGACGAATGGAATAAAAATGAAATGAAATACTATGCAGGCTTGAATACAACAGTTTCTACCGTATGTTTCCAACAATGAAATTGATCCATCAATAACGCGTGACAGTCCATTATGGTGAGGCATTTTGCGGGTGAATGATTCCAGTCGCTTATTATTTGTTTGCGGTTGGTTTTACGGCTATTAAATTCACCACAAACCATATTTATTTGCATAACTTGAATAAATATAATTTGTGGAGCCAATAAAGTAGTTTAATGAGTTTTACAAACGTCGGTTCTAACTTGTCTTTACTTGTCGACTTATTTGTTTAGTCTAGTCTCCCGATTTTGTTGTACACTTCTCGTTTCTTATACCACTTTTTATGGTTTTCTACATGATTATTAAAGCAAGGGTACCATCCTGAGTAGGTTTGACGGTTAGCAAGAAATAGGACAAAAAGAATGAAACTAAGGAAGGATGCAGCTAACTGCAGCTAACTGGAGCAAACAGGGAAGTGGTAAAGGCAAAACGTACATCGCTTTGGGGTCGGGTGATTTGATATGCATTTACCTACGTTTTTGGGACAATTTCTTTTTCCCCTTGTATTCCGTAACACATTATTGAATGATGTGTTATAAATGATGATGATAATAATTCCCTACATTTTGGGGATTTTTGAATTTTTCCCCTCGCATTCCCTCGTAACACTGCTCTGACACTGTTCTATTGTCTGGGTTGCACAATACATGGACGGGTTCGTGATATTGTAAAAGAGAGGGCATATCATTCCTACAATTTTCTGACATGCAAAGAAGAAGAAGAGGAAGAACCAAAAGAAGGAGAGGAAGAAGAAGAAGAAGATGAAGAAGAATAAGAACAAGAAGAAGAGGAAGAAAAAGAAGAAAAAGAGAAGAACAAGAAGAAGAGGAAGAAGAAGAAGAAAAATGGTCATCACGTCAAATGAGGGAAACTAGTCTAGGGGCCCTGTATAAAATATGGGTTTAAAAAAAGGGCGCATTCAACCGTCAATAAGGCAATGCACTCAGCAGTCGAACAAATTAATTCGATTCAAATGTATTACAAAAAATAATGCTCTTCAGTCTCTTTCGTCGAATAATAGAAGTATGTGTTGTTTGGGGTTGGAGGAGCGGGCAAAAGATGGGGGTGGGGGCTATAAAAGATTCCACCTGAATTCCGGGATAGCAATGAAACAAGCACAAGATATTTTCAACAGGACCAGTAATTTGACAAAATACCCTTGAAACGAGCCAATAGCAGCCTGAATTAAGATGACTAATCCTATATGCGAATTACATTCATTTCGTTAAAAAATCTGCTCTCAGGGATAATGTTTCTTCACCCGATTAAGACTATAAGAACAAGAAAAGAAAGGAAAAGAAAAGAAAGGAAAAGAAAAGAAAAGAAAAGAAGAAAAGGGAACACCCCCTTGGGAGCTTTACATTATATCAACCTTTCCAAATCAATCCTGGTGCCATAGTACAGGAATAAAGTTGGTGACAGGGATGTTTCTGTTACCTGAAACTAGCACCCATATCGTCTCGATAGACTAGGTTTTCTTGAGGACAAGTTTAAAAGAAAGATAGGAAACAAACAACAACAACAACACACATCCGTATAGCACTATTTATAAAGCCCCCGGTGGTATTGTCAAGATATATGATAAGTTTGAGATCTAGACTGCAAAAGTCGTACCCCACCCTAACAGAAATTTGTGGACAGTTTTAGCTGAAACAAACTAGAAAGTGTAGTTAAAGAAAGACTTCATCTAAATTATTCATAACGGGCAGTATAAAAATCAATGCAAATCAAAATTGTAAATAAAAGGAGCGAGATCTATACAAAAAAAACAAAACAAAAAGCATCAAAGGGCTTGTGAGAAATGACGTCTTGACAGATACACAATATATCACAACTAGTAAGTAACAATAAATAATATTCATATACAAAATAACATACATGTAAAAGGGGAAGGAAGAGAAAGAGAGAGGAAGAGAAAGAGAGAGAGAGAAAGAGAGAGAGAGAGAGAAAGGACAGAGACATAGACAGAGAGAAAGAGAGTGAGGGAGAGAGAGGGAGAGATAGATAGAGAGAAAGAGTGAGGGAGAGAGAAGGAGCGTGAGAGACAGAGAGAGAGACAGAGAGAGAGATAGTGGTCACTGGATGGAAAAGGAGAAGCAAAAATTGCACATTCATTATACTGATTTTAAACAAGGATAATGGTTGAGGGGTGTCATAAGCAGATGCGATGAGTCGCGACGGACACGGGGCCCCATATTTAGAAACAAAACAACCTAAGAAACCATTCAAGGACCAGTTAATTAAACCTGTAGCGGCTCTTACATTCGCCCTACTTTTACCGTACATGCATGTCACCAGTATTTTTCCATTCACAATACCTCACACACTCATATCTCTACATTGGTGACCCCGAGTTTATATACTTGGAAGCTTGGTTGTACGATTTTATTATTCCCAGACTTTTTGGACTTAGCAATGTTTTATCAAATGTATTCATTCTGGATTTTGTATCGGATGTTTTTATGCTCTTGCATTTCTACACGTTTATTCGATGCATACCATGTCATTCATTACTGTCTATTTATGGCAACTAAACAGCCGTGCATGCTTGTTGTATTACATTCTTTCAACATGCAAGCGCGTAGCCAGGATTTCATTTTAGGGGGGGGCGGTAGTGAGCACGCAAAGCGTGCGAATCACTTACAGAGCGGGCGTAGCGCGCTCCCTAGGGGGGAGGGTGCAGGGAGGGGGGAGTTTCGAGCTTTGAGGTTTCATCAAATTATAAGAGAAAGAAGACGATTCGTTGGACCGTTCTCGACTCTTAATCCTTATCTAAATTCAGTTTCTGTTGACGTTTCATTAGAGAAAGAAGACGATTCGTTGTACCGTCCTCGACTTTTAATCCTTTTTTTGTATCAAGTTCCCCTTCCTCCGCGGAAGCTGTAGCGCGGAAGCTCTGAAGTTGTATTAGATTACTAAAGAAAGAAGAAGATTCGTTGTACCAATCTCGATCGACTCTTAATCCTTGTCTGAATTCGGCCCCCCCCCCCCCCTCCCCTCCCGCGGAAGCTTTGACGTTTCATAAATTATTAGAGAAAGGAGACGATTTGTTGTACCGTTCTCGACTCTTAATCCTTATCTGAATTCAGTTCTCCCTCCCCTCCCGCGCAAAGCGCGGAAGCTTAGACGTTTCATTAAATTGTTAGAGAAAGAAGACGATTCGTTGCACCGTTCTCGACTTTTAATCCTTATTCTTCCTACGTCCTCTTCCTTTCTTCTTTTTCTCTCTCTTTTTTTTTTTTTTTTTGGTCGGCGTTTTTTTTTGGGGGGGCGACCGCCCCCACCGCCCCCCCCCCCCTGGCTACGCGCCTGCCCTGTCAACATGCCATGCTTGTACATTTCTTAGGCTGCTGTAAATTACTGCATACACTATACAATACATGCACTTTTACATTTTTACACTATGAACATGACTGACAATGAAAGCGGACAAAATATACAGTTCCTCAGGTACACAAAGGAACATCCCTTCACTGCTATTGTGTAAAAAGGTGAATATGCATGTGACACCTGTTCTACACATTTTTACATAATAGCAGTGAAGGGATGTTCCTTTGTCTACCTGAGGAACTGTATATTTTGTCCGCTTCCATTGTCAGTCATGTTCATAGTGTTATCAGCCATTGATTCTTGTGACATTTTGTACTTCGCTCCTTAATATCTTTTTCGCCTCTCATCTGTGTATTGCATACACAGCTTCAATTCTGGCAGGGGAGTAATGTAGCGGCTCTTACATTCGCCCTACTTTTACCGTACATTCATGTCACCAGTATTTTTCCATTCACAATACCTCACACACTCATATCTCTACAAACCTATGACTGATTTAACCTGAAAGCTTCCGTGGTTGAGTGACTCAGAGAGACAAATCAACAGTTTAATTATCTGTGGAGAAAAAAAGAATTTCTTTTGATCATGTTAGCCCACGTGAGGAGAAAAAATACCGTACTATTGACCAAGCGTGTCCAAGCCCACCCCCAGAAATATAATATGACCCTTCCATTCCAGCCCTCGTTTAATTCTCTCTGCCCCCCCCCCCCTACCTATCCGCTTCCCCGGTCCCCCGGTCCCCCTCTCTCTCTCTCTCTCTCCCTCTCTCTACCCCTCTCCCTTGCTCTCCTTTACACTTCCTCACTCTCTTCACTTTATTTCTTGCTCACCTTCTCATCTCTTCCCCATTTATGCAACTTCCGTGTTCCGCCTCCCCTTTGCCACTAGTAAATATTTGCGTCCCTGTAATTTACCCCCCCCCCAAAAAAAATAAATAAATAAATAAATAAATAATAATAATAATGATAATCTCTCTCTCTCTCTCTCTCTCTCTCCTTCTCTCTCTCTCTCCTTCTCTCTCTCTCTCTCTCCCCTCTCTCTCTCTCTCCCTCTCTCCTTCTCTCTCTCTCTCTCTCTCTCTCTCCCCTCTCTCTCTCTCCTTCTCTCTCTCTCTCTCTCTCTCTCTTTCTCTCTGTATCGTTACAAATAAAGCAGTATAAGGTTGATCACAATCATTTTACACAAACGTGTATATCCAAAATTTAATGGTGTAATAAAATATAATAAAGGTCCTCCGTATTTCTCTGTTTTCTATCCACGAGACGACTTGCATACCTCGACTACATGTCTATTATTATTATCAACTCGTTGATCAGCTGTTTGACCTCAGAGGGTGTGTCAAATACAACAACACATACAAGCTCGCTTGTAACTTACTACGTGTAAATACAAAGCCAAGTGACTCGTATATGTTACACATGCACTGATACTACCAGCAAATGCTCCAGCCATTAACACCAACATGAGTAAATCAAAACCAGGATATAGTCAATCAAATATAGAAGACAAGTATTCGCTTACCCTTTGAGCAGACATCTTTGTAATCAATTGTTTTTTGAAGCTGAAATGTTGAAAAACTGAACGCGGAAGTGAGAGAGTTTGGTAAGTTGTGTGTGTAGAGGAACCGTTGGACGGAAAGTGAATAGCAATAATTCATTACACGTACGGGTGCAGTTTTACAGAAAAGTGGGATGGGCCCGTTGTATGCGCTTAGTCTTATAATTCCAGACGCTGTCTGCTGCACGCGATATAGTCTGGTTATACAGACATGTTACCAACAATCATTACGGGTATAATGTTACGAGTATAGTGTGATTCATTCAAAAAAACTCACATGACTCGAAATGATTTAATCAATGTAAACAAATAGCATCAGATTAAAGTTTAATCAATGGAGACGTGATGGCTCAGTTCTGTAGTAGAGCACTGGTCTCGTAACCGGGGAGGTCCCGGGTTCGATGACCAAGTGTCCTTTGGTTATTCACGTCACAAAGTCCCTCGGAGAGGACTTAAATCTGTCGGTCCCCTGGTTGCTTGATAACAAGCACGCGTATGCTTTTTTAGCACTCAGGTAAAACAAACAAACCAACCGAAGTTTGTGATTTTTCTGAATATGAATGTAAGACTAATTCCGATTACAACTGCTTAAAGGGAAAGTCCACCCGGATATCATCTCGGTTTTAATGAAAGCAGAAAAATGAGAGAAACGTGTAAGTGAAAGTTTGAGCAATATCACATTAATATTATGCATTTTTTAAGTTGTCATCATTCAGTTAAACACAACTTACATGTAGCAATACTTTGACGTATCTTGCGAGCTCCTCTCCAATTTGCCCTGTACAGAAAATTACATGAACTTTAATTATCTTAGATATTATTTACAGAATAGACTTGTTTCATACAGGGTTTGTATAAAAAAAATATTAGCAATAATTATATTTAGGGTGAAAGTATGTTTCGTAAGGGAAAATATATATTTTTGAAGATTTTTAGTACAGGGCAAATGGAAGGGAGCCTCGCAAATTTCGTCACAGAGTTGCCAATTTGTGTTTGATTGATTGCACCTTCGAAAAATCATTATTCGTTTAAATCAGTTTTTGCTCCAACTTTCACTGACCGGTTTCTTTCATGTTTTTGCTTCTAGTAAAACCAATTTCATATGCGGGTGGTCTTCCCCTTTAAACTCGAAAAGCCAATACCAATACAATACGCATATAAAGTTTCACTTATATCTTGAACAAACATCTTGATGTTAACAATAGAGGAAAAGAGTCATCGACAAAGTGAAACTAAAATCATAAAAAAGATGCCCATTTACTTGCGGAAATGATACCATATATAGCTCACGGAACTAGATTTAACTTGTTTTTTTCTTTCTAAGAGATATATTTTACTTAAGAGGTCGTTTGTCAGATATTTTGTTACGTTATGTAGCTGCAACGCGATATATTGTTTTAAGACCATACGGTATACGAAGGAAGCTATGCGATAATCTATGAAAATGTATTCCAATCTACTCATCGTTGCAAATAACAAAATTGGAATTCTGTATCATAATGATCATGACCAATTTTCGTGTTGTACATAATTTTATTTCACATGTTTGGTCATTTGGGGTAATGTAATTTTGGGTCGGTCTGATGTCGTTCTGATGCCGGTCTGGTGCCGGTCTGGTGCCGGTCTGGTGCCGGTCTATTGCCGACCTGGTGTCGGTCTCGTAGGTGGAACTAACGTATAACATGCTATCTGGACTTTGCCTTTAGATGGGCTTTTACGCGACACAAATAATATTATTGTGCCACGTTGTATTTCTCATGGGACAGATATACATGTACTAAATGTTTCAATATTATTTAACTGTTTCAAGCGCAAGATTAATGTATACTGTTTTTGAAAAAGTTGTCTCCGAACTAATCAATCAGTTGGTAATTTTGCAAACGCATTTTGTTGCACAGAGTTTTTTAAGTGACAGACCACAGAGAGTGGTCTTAGGTAACGCCTTATCCTGTCCAAGAATTGTAAATACAGGGGCGCCCCAGGGCTGTGTCATCTCCCCCGCGCTCTTCTCCCTCTACACAAGTGACTGTCTATGTAATGTAGGAGAGTGCAGCATCATCAAATATGCGGATGATACTGTTATCACAGGTTATCTTTCTGAAGATGTAGACCCATACGTTAAGGTTATAGATGAGTTTGTTAAATGGTGCAATGACCACTTCCTAATACTAAACGTAACTAAAACAAAAGAGATCATAATTGATTTTCGCCGAAACCCCTTCGATCATACCCCGATTTTGATAAATGATACCCCTGTAGAACAAGTTACAGAGTACAGGTACTTAGGTACTACTATCTCAAAGTCACTTGATTGGACTAAGAACATTGTAGACATCCAAAAGAAAGCCAACCAGAGACTATACTTTATTAGGGTAATGAAAAACTTAAGAGTAGATAGTAAGTTGATAGAACTGTTCTTTAAGTCCCTAATTCAGAGTGTCCTAACCTTCAACCTAATTTGCTATTATGCAAACGCTAAAATTGCTGCCAAGAAACTACTCGAACGTCCCAGAAAGGCAGCAAAACGTATCACAGGAGCCGATCTAACATCCATAGAAGATCTGTATCAGAAAAATGCCCTTTCTAAAGTAAAACAAATAATGCATGACCCCTCGCACCCACTGAATGAGCACTTCAATTATAACAGATCTGGAATACGCCTGTGCACACCACGAACCCAACGTGCACGTTTCCGAAGATCCTTTATCCCCGACTCCATTCATCTTTTCAATTCCAAAGCAAAACGTGTTTGATTACTATGTACCTACCATGTAATGTATCAATATAAATGTATATGCCATGAATACTGCATCCAACTATCTACTAACGTCTGAGCCAGTAACTACAACTTATGTGTCATCAATAAACCTAACAATAATAACGATGCCGGTATTAATTATACTATTGAAAATGGTAATCGATAATAATAATAATAATAATAATAATAATAATAATAATAATATTAATAATAATTAATGTATTTATTATCATTTTAAGATTTACTATGGAATAATCAATGAATATTAAATAATTTAGCTTCATATTTTGTAAAATGGAATCTCATATTATCTCTATAACCACCATATATACCGTGGCTTACTCACATATTATCTCATTCTTTATGTATGTTTACCATAATGTTTATGTTCATCACTATGTTCATCACTGTCCTGTAATATTTCATGTATATATTTGTATTGTAATACTCTGTAACCAGTGGAAAACAAATTTCCTGTAAAGGACAATAAATTCTTATACTTATACTTACTTATCCTTCTCTCAATTTGATGCCGTTGGTGTGTGAACAAATGCACGTGCAATGTGATAAACGAAAAAGCCAAAGCGTTCATGTCAATATGAGCAATTTTGATTCCTTTTCCCCACGTCAAATGTTACTCACTGCAGAAACCATACGTCGTTAATTCTGTTTCCGTAAGTCAATATGATCTTTGTCAGGTAACCATTTTTATTAAGGGTATGCTTGATTCTCTTTCTCCCATCCATTTCAATTCACTTAATGTATTTCACTGACCTCTTAAATAAAAATCTGAAATAATCTTCTTAGCTATGGAAGCCTTTCTAGACGGCTCAATAATCTTTTTCTTCTTCTTCTTTTCTCTTTATTTCTACAAGAAGAATAAACCCTCCTTCGAAACAACAATCGAGTATTTTCAGCTCATCCTTGAAAAGATATATGTTGACGTGTTACACCGGCTGACCTGGTTTTAGCTGAGAGGGCGACGTGACTGCTATGAACAGATATCCTTTGCTGCTTGGAGTTGCATCGCAACTTCACTGGGGCTTCGTTCTTCATGTACATTTACATGGACATGTTATGGCTGAATACAACTTGTTTAATATGCGTCAATTGGAGGGGGTAGGGGGAAAGGGAGATGGGGTGGAGAGGGGGCTGTGCCCATGGCAAACCTAATCTTACATACGCAAAATTATCGTCTTATTTCTGCCTAGGGTAGTAACATTACATCCTAGAGATTGTCCCCCAATTCTTCTTTCCGGGTGGAGACCCTGGAGTTACTACAGAGTGGTACCCCCATAACATTGATTTTAAAGAAAGACTTCATCCAAATTATTCATAACGGGCGATGGAGGAGGGGGGGGGTGCTTGGACAATACATTGCATTGTACATTGTATTGTGGGACGAAGTGTACGTGGGCAGCCCGGTAACAACACACCCACTGACAAAACAAAACGCTGGGGGGGGGGGGGAGGAGATGGAACGCTGAGTGGTCTTTGCTGATACGCCACTTGATTACATGTACGCTCTCCCATGATTATTTTTCTTTTGTTTATTCAATTTTGTCATCTTTATCAATAATTCATTATTTAAGTTTATTCTACACGACTGACATAAACAAATATAGATTACATATTTTAATGACTTTGATTTACGATGCTTTACAAAAAACGGGGAACTTAAATTCAATCATTTTCTTCTTGTATCTCAAAATTGTTATTTGATCTCGTCTAGGAACTGGGTAGATCTTATGGTAATCTAATCTGCATGCTTTGTGCTGAAGTCCAATTGAAAAAGGGGCAAAATCAGACAATATCATATTAGAGCTTGGTGAGGAATTTAGACGAGTCTACTTCCCTGTAGAGATCCACTGCGTCTGCACTATAGGTGATTAAACCGTGAAGATAGTCTATCCGCCATTATTTTGTTGAAACATAGCCAATGCTTAAAATAAAGGGACGATGATTGTTGTAACCATTTCTTTACTTAAATAATACAAAGTTTTTTGGAAATTTTGAAAATTGGGTGGATAGTGTTTCTTTATAATTTTGCTATATTTGGATGCCTTTGTTGATGTATTATAAGCACTAGAAAATTTAGCCCCTAAAACACTTCTGCTTTCGAGAAAAATTGGATATAAACATTTACCGGTACCCCCGGTAAATGTTGATACAATTAAAAAAAACACCTACGGCCGTACAATGGTAGCTGCGACCATGGAAATCTCAGAATATGCAGTTGTGATATATAATTTCCAAACGGGAAAAGCTAATCGGTCGATTTTAGTCAAGAACCATTGTTTTATAGCTTAAGTAATGTCTTGACCTTGAGAGGGAGCTATACAACATAAAGAGTTTATTATTTACAATTTCATAACTTTCGACTCGATTTCAACCGTGACAACGATCACTGAATATTGTAGGGTCGCATATGCTTCCAATATGTTCATTTGCACTAAATTCATGACCCCAAGTACAATGTCCATAATCATTAAACCACGTCTGTGAACCTATTCGGGTTCAAGGTAGGTTTGTACAATGAATCATAGAATACAAAAACGATATTATTATCGTCATAATTTTGATACATATTGGGTACATAGTTTGTCTTCTCGATTATCCCCCCCCCCCCCCCCCCCCCATTCTACAGCACTGGAAATGCTGTTAAAAGAAAGAAAAAGAAAAAAAAAGGACCATGCTGTTTTTGATGCTCCTGCTCGGAAGAAATTTGCCAAAATCCCTATTTCGCCCCCTGAATTAAAAGGCTGTTATCAGTGGAATGCCATTGACTCCCACGCAAAACACTCAAATATTCTCGATTGTATGCTTTGATAATGGAGTATCTTTCATTGCCATTTTTTGTATATTGAATTAACAATAAGCACGAGAGAGGTGAATAGATTGGTCTTCTCAACAAAGCTGTATTTTAGTTTCGATAATGCAATATCTTTCATGCATAGTTGTATACATTTATCTAAAATGTGAATTAGAGGCAAATCATACAATATGCGTCCATCATGCATTGCATTTTCTAGCTCGCCAGAAAGTTAGGAAGGCAGAAAACAGGAAAGAAGGGAGAAAGAAAAAAGGAAGGAAGGAAGAAAGAAAGGAAGAAAGAAAGAAAAAGAGGAAGGAAGGAAGATAGAAAAAAAGGACAGAGTCGTGAAGACTAAAAAATGACAAAAAGAAAGACAAATCATGCTCAAGCTTGGAAAATACGGACAGATGAATAAAGCAAAAATTATACCCTATACCCCCCCCCCCAAAAAAAAAAAAAAAAAAAAACAAAAAAAAACAATGGAGAAAAACAAGATGAATACTGAAATAAAATATTGGAGACACCTCATATAAATGAAATCACGACCTGTAGCGGTTAAGAATGTTAAGATAAATAGAAAATGGAAACTATATACGAAGCAACCAGACAAGTTTGTATGATTATCATTATCATCTTCAGGCCAATAATAATGTCCTTGATGTACCGTCTGTTGAGAGCAGGAATAGTGTTGAACCATTCTTCTCCAACATTGATTCAACACCCTTCTGGCTTTCTCCATACAATACGATGTGTATGCATATCTTTTTAACGTATGTAACACCAATGGGAAATCTTTCTGTACTATAATGGGAAATTACCTTGAATCTTGAATGAATCAATACAACTTCTCACAAGAGTTCTGTATGTCCCCCCCCCCCCTCATCTAAAATTGTGTCGACACCTGGAACAATATTACGTGTATGCAACATTAGACTACTCGATCTATATTATCCACCCACTACACAATTACCACGATCTAGTTGATAGGAGAGAGATAGGAGAGATATTATATCTGTTTTTGAATGGTAATGAGGCCAAAATATGTCATGTACATAACTATATCAGTATAATATCGGCCCCTGAATATGATAATGATAATATAGGTTTTATCAGAGTTTCTGCGAGGCCCTTTATAAAGAGAATGTTATGTTTTTTAAAGGGTAAAGATAAAATATGATTTGTTGATTTTCTCATCATTTCTATGTCATTAAACAAAATGTATAGACTTCTTGTATATTTGTCTGTCAGTTTGGAAGAACTACGTAGTAGAAGGCAGAGGTGTGATATAGTTATTCATTCACTTGACTCTCAATCCAAGGCTTTAGGGTTCGAATCCCAGCTAGGCACCAACGTCCTTTGGCAAGACATAAATCCAAATTTGCCACTCTCCACCCAGGTGTAAATGGGTACCTGATATGCCAGAGCGCTATGCTGCCGCCTATGAACGGGGTAATAATGTCCGAGCACCAGGAGAATTACGGCGTGATTGATATACAATAGAAATTCACTGAAAATAAAATTGCTTGATTAACCCCCCATATAATACATGTATGACAACGAATATCTATAAGTTTTGGATTATAAACTTCTTTTTCAAAATCCCACTATCCGATTTGTATGTGGAATGCTTGTGATCTTCACAAAGAATGAATGAATTCCCTTTATACAGTTTGCTTCCCGACAAAGTCTTTCAAACAGTGATTTCAATACAAGTACTCAACTTTTTTTTGTTTTTGTAAAATGCCAAAACCTGAAATAAATCATATCTGTACTTTGGCGGGGGAAAGGAATACAGTAGTTACATTGCGGATGGTGGATAATTAATGATGATATTTTGACAGAATCGGTGTCAAATCAGTAGCTTGTGAAGATATTTCATCGTGAACGGTTTCACTCTCGACAGTCCTGAAAGTGACTTTCTGATTTAATGCTCGGCTTCTTGACATTTCAGTTCAATTCTTAAACCCAACCCATGCCATTTCTTCCTCCTTCCTAGTTTTAAGATATCACTGGATAGCAAGAATTCCTTGCTACATTCTAGATGGCCGTGCAGCGTTTAATTTTCCAAAAGTGGTATCTAAATCCTCATGGTTATCAGATTTTCTTATTACTTTTCTGCAAAATTGTCACATAATGTTTCATGTACATTCATGTGACACCTGTCACAACCCTTTATATTAAAGATAAGCTTGAGTTCTGTAATGATAGAAAATCAATTCTCACAGAATCCAACAAACTTAGTGTTCAAGGTTTCAAATAAATGACATGTGCCGATCGATTTTGGAAGAAAATGTATAGGGGCTGAGTAATGAGCATAGAGATAATGAAATCAAGATAAGTAGGCCTGTCACTATGTACTTAACAGAGTTCACTATGTGCAAATGAGAGTTATGGTCTTGCTTGAAGATGATTTTCAGCAAGTTTATGTGAGGTTGTTTCTATTTTACTGGTTCAAACAATCAATCTTCTGCAGGATGAACAATCTAATGAATTATAGCCATGTTCTCTCGACATACGATTCCCATACTAGAGCTCAAGATTAGATTTAACAGTACTTTGCATCTAAACATGGAATGGTAAATGATTATGATTTTAAAAATCTGTAGCACCTTGCTGTTACACTGTCATATAATTTGCTTATATTTCCTACATATTCGTCACAACTGACACAGTTTGGTTCTGTGGAATACTGGTGAAGGCTCTTGATTCTCATACGATAGGTCATGGGTTCGATCCTCGTTAGGCGCTCACATATATGGACAAGATGTTTTCCCCTATTTCGTCCCTCTCTACCCAAGTGTAAATGGGGACCTGGAAAATGTATGGGGTGATGATAATCACAGGGCCACCTGGAAGAACAGCGTTGATGCTACTGAGCCCTCCATGTATAAATGAAATTATTATTACTATCATTATCATTATTATAACTATCACTAACAGGTAAATAGCATCACATAGTATTTCTACTCTCCTCTACTCACTATCTTCCCCGACATAACTAACCTTCACAGTTCTTTCACCCAAATCGGTACTATGACTAATTATAGCGTGACGTCATCCTCTTATCAACCGTACGATACATATTTCTTCCTGCAAAGAAGAAACTATCTAGCCTTAATGAGCCTTTAGGTTATTTATTAACTCCGGAGGGATCTTTTAATCTCGGCAATGATAAGTAATTGTGGGGTGTGGAACCAGATCGTTCTGCTGCAAGGTCGATGCTAGCGTATCGGTCTATTTGACGTCTGCGAATCCTCCCAATCGGTCGCTATTAAACTTCTCTTCTTGCTTCATCGCTCATCGCGTATACAACACACAGCAAAATGGCCGAAGAAGTAGCTGAGGTAAGAGACGAATTTTATTTACAGCATTATCAGTTCATAATCATCATTACATTCTCATGTTAATCATCATGTAGATGAAACAAACCTGCTTCCCGCAAAATAAGAAGAAACATAAATGTGAGCCAGAGCGTTTAGATGGAGCATGAAGCGGATTAACATAATTTTCAAATTGGTCATGGCTGATGTTTTCTATTTTCTTGATGGAACATACGAAAGATATTAATCTCTTAGATCATAGATATGATAACGTTAACGTTTAACTATACTTTTGTAATGTGATAACATCATTATTGTCCCATCAATAAAAAACAAATGCTTTAACCACGCAGTACGTTCCAAAGGTTTTTTGTATAACTTTGTTAATGAAGTTGGGTTTTTTTAGTTTTATTACCAATCAATCAATCAACCAAATAATCAACAAGGGTCCAATTATTAAAGAGAGCTGCGATTGGTTCAAATCAGACACAACTTAAAATTAATCATAACTGTTTTATTTATAACTTTATTTTGTATTCAAGTCTTCTTTAAACAGAGTAGTCCTTTTAATAACGAATAAAACTCTTCCATGGAGCCCTGTCTGTACAATTAAAAAGACATATACACATTACAACATTACAAAGAACATAATACAATACAAATTTAAACATTAAAATTAAAAACAATGAAGATTGAATGATTAAAAACAGAAATACAGCATAACTTCTAAAAAACTTTTTAACCAAACAATACTTTTGAAACTGTGTATACTTTAGATATAGGAGTTGCGATTAATTTTAAATTGCGATTGAGTTGAATCAATTTGAAGAAGAAGACGAAGAAGAAGAATGAGAAGAAGAAGAAGAAGGAGGAGGAGAAGAAGAAGAAGAAAAAGAAGAAGAAGAAGAAGAAGAAGAAGAAGAAGAAGAAGAAGAAGAAGAGTAAAAAGAAGATGGGGGAGAAAAAGAAGAAGAAGAAAACCAAACTGGCAAGGAAGAATTCGTGACTTCCCTTCTATATGTAAACACTATTCTGTAGATTCGTAGTCAAATTGATATGTATATATTTTATCGCAAACAATGTAAACATTTGTTTTTTGAATCACAAGAAAGGTATCGGTGTCGTGTCTCCCAATCCCCTTCGAAATTATCGCCGTCTTTTCTCTCTCCTTATGTGAGATATTAATAATTGATAAGGTTAATATGCAATCACATATCCATTTCAGACTTAATGCAACTGTCAATATTTGTTTAGCCAGAAACGATATTGTTTTAAGTTCTTAAAGTCTGTCCTTATTTTTTAAACAGCATGATATTATATGCACCGTCTCTTAGGATAGTTTGGAAGTATTGCTACCTCATACTTGCTAAACAAAAAATCATCTCAAATATTAATTTCCATCAGTTTTCATGAACCCAATCCCCGGGAGAAAGGGGAGAGAGAGAGAGAGAGAGAGAGAGAGAGAGAGAGAGAGAGAGAGAGAGAAAGAAGAGGAGTGGCAAAGTGGCGTATCCAGAAGTTCATAAAAGGGGGGGGGGGAGATATGAATCCATTCTATAGAGAGAGACACAATTTAACATGGGCACGCCGCATGGCACTAAAACACAGCAAACAGTAATAAGTTGTTTGTTTTGTCTTTTTTTTTTATTTGAGGGGGGGGGGGAGAGCTTCTAAGAGGGGGCGCGCTCCGACTTCCATCCCATACTGGATATGCCACTGATACATAATTTAGAAGCAAAATATTAATCAAAAAGTTTGAAACAAACAAAATAAAACTGAAATGATAATGAATAATATGAAATAATTATCTCATTGTAAGGAATTGGCCTGCATAATTATGTTTCTTTGTCGGTATCTTTTTGCCAGGTATACAAAATAACTCTTTCCAAGTTTTGTGTATAATGTTTTCACAGTTATCAGTTAACATTCACCCTGCCCGGCTTCCAAACGACTAATTACACGGAAGTATTCAGATCTCGTTTCTGTATTATTTAATTACCGGTTTTATACCAGTAAATTACACTGTCTGCTAGGTTACACACCCATGTCAGCATACTCATTAGGGAGACAAATGACATAGATGTAAATAGCAATGATCACAATTACAGTCTCGTTCGTAGTCCTAGAACTAACAAAGCAGCGCCAGAATTAAGGGCGTTAAGTAGCGTAATGTCTTGCAAAAGGTTTTAGGAGACAAACTTACAAGCACACCCACGCAACAGAACATGCTGAATGTTGCTCATATCTTTATGAAATAAAATAAATGAGAACAACAGTAATTTTGTGAAAATAAACAAACACAGTTAAACAAACAAACAGACAAAATGTTATTCTTAATTGTTACTGGCAAATTAATATAGCAGCATAATTTTTTTAAATAAATACTTTTAAGATATCATTTTTTTTTTTAGATCGTTGAATAATGTTGTGGGGCTCAGATTTGCGAAAAGATGGATCTTGCTGAACATGTTTAAATAAAAATGAATAATTATAAAAATAAAAATAAGGGGGAGCTGGGTGCATTTTTTGGAATAATATACACTTCAAGACGGTCTCATACACAAACTACCAAGCCCTTTATATGTTTGCAGTTTTGTCATTTTCTTTTAGCAGACGAATGCTAATAAAATAATGTGTGAAAAACCCCTGCTTTTGTTATGTTGATGAAATGAAGTAAATGAAGTAATTCCTTTTTCCTTATTTTTGTTAATTATTCATGTTAATCAAGATGAAGCAACGCAAGAAAGATGCAATTTCCCTCAGACAGCTTGAAGTCTGAAATCTTAATTTTGACGATGAGCATAAAAACATATACTTAAAATGACCGAATGCTATATACATGTATGATTTCCTAGTCAATAAATGCCAAACTCTTCCGAACATCAATTCAACCTCCTCTCTCTATATAAGCGCTGTTTTTTCGAAATTAATTAATACAAACTTAATTAAATAAAATATAATAGATGACGTTTCAGATTCTTGATTTACTCATTGGAAATGGGTATCATGTATTACAGTTCTGTTATTACAAACAGCATTTTGACTTATACTCATTGCAAATCGCTTTTTAGAGGAATTAATAATGCCTTAATCAACCACCATTATTTTGAAGAGCAGAGAGAACAGATCTATAAAGTAAAATTGAAAAGTATCTTTGTAATTTTTTTTTAAAGCAGACATTTCGTTTTTCTGTACACCCCCGCCTTGTTGAACTGGTATACCACGCACATGGGTTATTTATACACACTTTAGAGCACGTACATGTATCTCTCCTTGAGACTCTTTTCCTTGTTTTCGAGTATTTCTCTTTGATAAGGTCAGTTAATGAGTTACCGTGAGTACACAATACGTAATCTTCATTAACCGATAACAAAGCTAGTTAAGAGTGGTTCATTTCGACTGAGACGATTAATACATGTATGTTGAAATATGCAGAGGTGTTGTGGTTCAGTGGGTGCGTCTCCGGACTGTGAACCACAAGGTACAGGGTTCGAATCCCTATCGCAGCACTACTGTCCTTTGGCAAGACATTAACCCCCACACTCCACCCACACCTAGCAGCATTACTACCCTGGCTGTGTATTAAAAGCTGCGCTATTGATTCTCAACATTTCAAACACTACTGTACAAAACTCAACTGATTTCACTCAAAATTGGTACTTTAGTGACAACTGATGACACCTAAATAGCAGTAAAATACAATTTTTTCAACTTACCGATGTTAGAAAAAACAATTTAAAAATTTAAATTGTAAGCCTACTGTCATGCTTGCCGATCAGCCACATCGGCATAATTGTGTGCATGTGTGCATAATGAGTGTGTGAAAATTCATATGTGCAAATGCTGCCTATTAACACGTAGTGCATTGCTAAAGGTCAATACGCATTAGTATTGACTCTATATTGCTGGAGTGCACTCCACCCATGGTGGGTGCCAGGCAGGAATTCATTCCTAAAATGGGGTAATAATTAAGGAGTGCCAGGAGTGGCACCCCATTATACAGGAGTGGCAATGTGCAAGACATGTGCGCTAAACAAGACTCCATTATTATTATTTCATTATTACTAAATTCTATGGGTATCATTCCACACTCAAAATCATTTCATGTACTCCCACAATGGCTCCCACAATTTATTCTACTTTGCAGCTCCATAAACTAGTGTAAAGATCTTGTATAATAATGTCTTGAATCTTCGTAAAATATAGTTTCTATTACGCCTAAATCTATTCTATATACACGTACATCCTAACATATTCCTGTCTTAGTAGTACTATAAACTTTGGTCTTTATTACTAAGATGATTAGGTACAGGATTAAATTGGTTCAATAATTATATGGATTTCCTGTTTTATAGTTAACTACATTTTGATAATATTGTATACGAAAACAAAATGAAATTGAAGTTCTGCTGTAGTCTCAAGATAAAAGCTAATGATTGACTCACAGTGGAATAGAGTGGGTTAGCGCTCTGGTTATACTCCTTGTATCAAATACGATTTTAAAAGACCCCCGTTTAGGGAATGGTGCAGAACTGGTCTTTTAATCCGTGTTCTTGATATTTACTTCCTTACTCTTTCCCTTTCAACTTTTCACATTTTCTCTATATTTTACCCCTCTCTCCTTATCATTCGAGAAGGTTGGGGATTAGCCCCATCTCCAATTCATTTACTGCTCCTCTACTGACTACATCTAATTTGTATTTTGTTTATTGGTTGTACTGAAGGACTAACAAGATGTAAATTATTTGTGAAGTGTTTTTTTTCCTCTCTTATTAATCATTGACTTATACTTTTGTTCATTTGTTTTATTCTTTGACAGTACATCATCAAGTACCGATTGGCCCGTGCCGATCTTGGTCTCGAGCTTTTGGTAAGAACATTTGTTTAATTATTATTTATTTCTGTGCGGCATGATGAGGACGTCATTGCTATCAAAACGTGACGTATGAGATGATGATGAAGTGGTAATAATGATTTGGAGGGGGCGGATAATAATGAGGGTGGTGATAAAGGGAAGAGATAAAGAGGGGAAATATGGGAATATGGGAGAGGAGGTGAGAAGCATGGACCGGGAGAGAAGAAGAAGGAGAGGTTGGGGGAAGGAGGAGGATGAGAAGTGGAGGGAGGGGGGATAAGAAATACAAGGGGATGATGATTATGATATGATGATGATGATGATGATGATGATGATGATGATAATGATGTTGACGCTGATGATGGTTATAATGGTGATAATGATGATAATGGTGAAGATGATGATGGGGAGGAGGTGGAGGAAGAAGAGAGGGGGATGAGGTTTCGATTGGAAGGAGCAGAAGAAAAAAGAAAATGACGAAGGGAACGAGAGGGTGTCGAAGAATGGAGGGGAATCCTTGGTGCCCGGTGCTTACGATGAAGTTGAAGAACATTTAATAATTAGATCAAGACGATAGTGATAATCATATCAAGACTGCTGTGCTATATGATTCATTCATTTTTTTTAAAATGTAAATGGAGTTGTTGATAGAAACATAATATAATTAGTATTTCTGAAACCGCCAAAACATGCTGTCAAAGTTATGAACCGAATCTAGTTTGCGTTTTATTATAACTCGGGCTACACAAAGACACAAAGGTTGACTGTGTTAAATATTCAGTGCCTAATATCGGACCACTTTTCACGTTGCCCTTTGGATATCTGCGCTTTTTTGACCCCTCCCCTCCCATCCCCTCGCACTCGATTAATCTCATTAATAATTATATATTATTAACATCATTAACCCTCGGTCGAGACGCTCTGTCAATAATGATTACATTCTCCTATCTCTTTAGGTAAAATGTTATCCGTGGTGACATGAGGAAGTAAAATCATTTAAAGATGCATATGATGCACGTGGTTCATTATAAGTAATATCTTGCACATAGGCATATGAGGTGGGGTGCTAGGGGATGCAGCCCCTGGAATTCTCGAAGGCAGCAAAATGCATGAATGTCCTCACTTTTGGGCAGCGAGGTTTTCGTCTGTCATTTTGGTCGGGCAGCGGAGTGCCCGAATAGTTTTTTATTCGGAGAGTAGGTATTCCACAAATATTCTAACTACACAAAAAGTGTCAATTCTTATGTGTGCTCACTTCGATCGCGCGGGGAAAATGAAGGAACCGAAGACTTGATATTCAGGAAGAAGGCGTCAGCCTGCCCCCCCCCCCCCCTCCTTCCTCTCGCAAAAATGGCCCCTCAGCATAATAACCGACCCAACTTTAAAGAGTAAGAAAAACCGAGAAGAATTAGCTAGGAATTGAAAGAGGAACCCAACATTATTTTGTTGATATATATTTTATACCTTTTTTTATTAACTTATTCATCTATTTATTTTTATTCATTTATCTATACATCTATTCTTTTCTTTCTATTTTTTCGGGAGGGGGGGGGGGAGGGGCAAAGGAGCTGACGATATTTTTGTATTGAGGCCCAAATCCCTCATTTAGAACTACTACTGCCTCCCCCCGGCTAGCCTATAATCTAGGCGGAGTGCCGAGCTTTTTTCTTTGCTGCTAGACTAACCTTAAGCAGAACGTCTGAGAAAAAAGCTCGGCACTCCGCCTAGATTATAGGCTACCCCCCGGCCTGTTCTTAATGTCTTGTCACACCTACGCCATCTGTGATTGTTGTTGATGCATTCTTTATTCATGATATTGTTATCCAGGGATGTATCCTAGAGTGGGAGGATTTCGACGCCGAGGCAGACGCCGTTGCACTGCAAGACGCCATCCGCGGGGCAGGTAAGATCATAATAATGATTATAGTAGTATTAATTATAATATTAAAAGTATTGATTATTATAATAATAATAACAAAAATAACAATAATAATATAGATAGTAGTAATGTTTATGTTTCTGGCGCACATATCCACCACGAAAGATGTTCAATGTGATCGTATCCATGTATTTACCAGGGCTGTAGATGGGTTACCGATTTCGGTGCCCATAGCTTTCAAGGAATTCCTTCCAACCATTTAACACCTGGGTGGAGAGTGGCAAATGTAAATTGATGTCTTGCCAAAGGACACTAGTGCCGCGGCGGGATTCGGAGCGCGACACATGAATGTGATCTACAGTCTGAAGACGTATCCTCTAGATCACGACACATCTACATTATGAAGAGGCTGGCAAACATAGTCAACCCTGTCTGTAAAGGCAATCAAAGTACTATAAAGTTGAAGACATTGAGGAACAGTTACCTTTCATGAATGTTATATTTAATGTATTTCTTGTAATTTTGTATATCACAATCATGTGTGTTACATGTATGTCATCATAGAGGGCGTATGTGGAAAGCAGGGGTTTTCTTTTTACTGAGCGTACCTACCCTCTATTTTAAATAAAACTTGAATAAATAAATGAATAAATAAATGCCAACATATTCAGTACATATCCCTTTAGCACATTTTCAAATAGTTTCGAGAAAACATCTTGAGGGCGCTCTTCAGTATCCTATTTTTTTTTAATACCGTAGAAAACATCTTTAGGTTACATAATACATCATTGCACTATACGCACAATTCGATGATGAAGACGGTTATTTACATTGCCTAAGGTTGACTTTATTTGACATTCTTTATTAAAAAAAAATGAAGATAGCTACGTTAGACAGGTGGCCTTTATAGGGACCATGTATCCCAAACTGATCCCAAACGTATCTCAAACTGATATACATATCCCCTCAAACTGATATACATATCCCCTC